>JASAND010021062.1:0-17734 GCA_030248195.1 Trissonchulus latispiculum | reverse complement strand
TTGTACTTCGTTCAGTTACGTATTGCTGCCCCTTTTTCATTAACAGGTCGCTCCAGTAAAATTTACAGGTTTTGTTTTGTAAAAACTACGGAGGTTTGGGATATGACTTAGGATTGTCAAAAAGTCGAACAAAGTATGGGTTTCTTTAGTATTGTCTACAGGAAACTCCTGTATTAAAAACTACAGGTTTCCTTAGTATTTTCTGCAGGAAGCTCTTGTGATTTTTACTATCTACCTATGATTTTATTCTATTCTAGGCCGGAAAAAATACAAAAGTTACTTTTGTAAAACAAAAACAGGAAGCTCCGTTAGTGACTGACCGCCAGGGAGCACTTTTATAGAAACTACAAGTATTCCTGCAGTTTCTACAGGAGTCTTCTTCTTCTTCTTCTTCAAGAGGATGACACACGACTCCCGTTAAGATTAGCCAGGTCTAAGCTTAGCCTCCTATTCAGTGAGCTTGAGGTGACTAGCCTGGTATTCCCGCAGATAGATTTCGGCTAGAATTGGTAGAATTTTCTCAAAAATCTGCTTGATTGGTTACGCCTTGTCAGATGACTCTTTCTCTCGACATCGTCTATATTTAGGATTGCTCCAGAAGAACTGATGAAGCACGTAAGCTGACCGGTAGCGGGTTGGAGGCAGCAGAGTTATAGGTTTCTTTCATGGAACAAGAGCATCCTATCCGCTGTCGTTGTGAATTTGTCAGTTGAAAAGGGCCCCATCCGTTTGGCCCGATTTTGCGATTCTGAAATCTGGATCTGGTTCTACTTCGCAAGCGGAGTACGAGATCCTTTTATCGGCTGTTCGCTCATTTGGACGTGACGACGTTTGTGTGTATAAACGGTTGTGTTCGTGTGCAGAAGAAGTGGAGAGTAAGGTACCAATTGCACCTGTCGGTATAAAAAACTCAGTTACAGAAAAATCATACTATGTAGCAAGCGGAAGCTTCTGGAGAAGGGCCATATTGAGAAAGGGGCAAGACTCGTTGTCGTCAACGAACGTCGCAACAATCAACGAGTTTTACTTGCGCCTATCTAATATGTATGCATGTGTATGCTAAAAACTAAAACATTTTCATGTACTTATACAGTGATCTTTTCAAAATTTAAAACTGTTATAGTTTTTCGTTCTGTAAGAACCGTTTTGTTTTTAAGCTGATGTATTAAAATGATTGTTGTCAGTCTAGACAGATTGTGAATTTTTAACAGATTTGCTAGAAAACTCATCACAATTGGAATTAATACTAATTATAATAAAATTGGTCCGCATTTCAACCATGACAGTAAGTTAGTTTCACACTTTGTGAATTTAAGATTTCATCGAAGTTAGCAATGTCAGACGCTTTGGCTGTAGCTGCTAAGCATATTAAAACACCAGGTAAGTTTACAATTTGTTAGTTTTTGTTTCAATCCTTACAAGAGGATTAAGACTTAAGTGTAGGTATTAACTCAGCTATCGACCTCCTCAACTATTTTGCACGCTGACGTCAAACCTGCTGACTACACAAAATTGCTTGCCACAAATGAGCAACCCTATTATTGTTTGCTTCCATATAATGTCCGCATTGTTTGGTAATTGTGGTAATTGAACTACCTCCGTTCGATGAGTCCATTGGCATGCTGATCAAATGTTGTTCTTTTACTGATTTCGAAACATATTTGGAGGGTGTTTGTGTACTGTACTGACTTGACTGCATTCAGCTCAAATCAGTTACCTAATGTTGAATATTAGCAATTTTAAACTGGCCTCAGCCATCGCTGGCTCAATGGGTGTTTTGTTGGGGAGGGGTAAAGTCAACTCGATGGTTTTTATTTCTCTTACGGACACATCTGTTGGTTTACAAATAACGCGTAGTCTTTCATGTTTAGGGAAAAAGGTAATCGTAATTGCTGGAGCTGGTGTTACTACTGGTATGCACAACTTTATTAATTACTTTAGATTTTCATTGTTTATATAATGAATTTGAAGTATGATGCGTTGGTTTTCATTGAATGATGATTAGCCACCGCTATCGTTAAGTTTCTGCGACTGTTACATGTTCGCTTTAATTCAACGCAACCTATTTTTTGATAGCTACAGTATTGCAAATATAATTGATGACAAAATAATACCATTGTAGCTGCTGGTATCAGAGATTTTCGTTCTACAACAGGATTTCTAACCAACTATCATCAATGGACTGATGATATTGACTACATCATGAAGTTGGATTACATAAAGGTTATGCTTAAACCAATCTAAATTATTGTTACTATCCGGAGATATATATTTAGATGTATTCGTATGCTTTAAGTTGTGGCTAAAACATTGAGTTTAACGACTGGCATGGGATAAGCTGGGCTGGTTGCAGACTGCACCTACTCGATCATCACTTTTTATGAAATCGAAAGCTGCAAAGAGGGCTAAACAGACAGACAATCACTCAAAACGATAATAATTCTAGACACAACTAAAGTAGTAATCTCGAATATCTAAACGAGAATATTCTAGAGTAGAGAAGGTGAGTTAAGTGTACCCTGATATTGCTGAAATTGAAATTTGGTTTTAGTGCAAATCAATAAAATTATTAAAAATGCAATTGGCAACTTAAAACGATATTTTTATGGATTCTTGTAGTAACAATATAGCGACGAGTTGAGTTTTTATTTTCAGTCAAATTTCAGTACTGTAATATGTAATTACAAATATTGCTTCCCCAAAATCAGGAAATTGAAAACTGTTCTTCTGTACAGAACGATTCTAAATTCAATTGTGAATGAGCAGTCTATATAAAGACTAGGAAAATTGACATTCCAGAAGTGATCAATTGACCATTAAAATATGTGAAAAGCCAAGTTTCAAGAGTAAAAGCCAAGGTTTGTTTCGTTTTTAGAAAGATCCTAAACCATTTTGCGCAATGATAAAGGACGTCTATTATGCCGTAAATGCAAAGGTGACAATTCCTACCCATATTCTGCTTTAGTTCACTACTTTCTTAAAAATTCGGGTCTGCATTATCAAGTAGTTTGTTGTGATGACGTTTATCACCTCCATTCTATAAATTTAAAAACGAGTAAAGTTAAGAGAGTTAACTCATAAAAATGTTAAGAGCATTGAAGTTGATTATATACAGTAACGGAGTACGTTTTAATGATTATAATGACTAAAATTTTGTTTGATTTTAGCCCACTTTAACTCATCAATTTGTAAAGTTACTAGAAGTAAACGATTCTTTACTTCGCGTTAATGCACAGGTAATGTAATTCTTCTGCTCTTCACACCACACATTAATCTTCCTTATATCAAACTGATGGAGTTTCCTGACTTGAGGCCCAAGCCGCGAGTTTGAATCAAATTGTGCGATAAAGACCATTGAAATCTGGTGACAACGCTTTTGGAATAGGTTATTTAGGTAGCACCAGCGTGGCAACTTTAGTCTTTGTTGTTTCCTCCCGAGAAATTAGAGGTCAATCTTAATATGCTTTTGATGGTTTTCAATAAAAATTTATTTAAAAGTCGTTAAAACGTACCACTTTGCTTGAAGCTGTGGACGAATTTGCAGCTGGTACATGCAGAGATGGCTACATATGTAATAGACTGTTGTAGTTGTTGTTTTCAGGAAGTGATTCAGAATTTAAGGTTTGTATTTTTCTCTTAATGCTACAGCCCAGTCGCTTTCGCTTGTTGGGGTAGTGCCAAACCCAAATTTCTATCTCACCGGGTTGGGGCCCAGATCTGGTACTGAATAATTGCTGCATGAAATTATCCGAGGCGTCATCAAGGGTACTGCCGGGGCAGAAGTGGTTTGCATTTTCACAGAATATATTTCAAAAATTGAGGAAATCCAAATGTTGCAGGGAGCTGATTAATTTGTTGTTTCTGTTGAGTTCAGTGGTAATTTGTGTTCACTCTTTTTGGTGTGAACTGTGGATCGGATTGTAACCAATTCCATGAGGGAAGGGCTGATAAAACTTTAGAGTTGCAACACGGCTCAGTATATTTCCTAAAGTGTGCCTACATGTCTCTGTAGCTACTGTTATAGCCAACAAAGTTTCAACTAACACCTGTATCTGACACCGGTTGTTTCTTATATCTGGCGATCCACAATAAACTGCCATTAAAATTGTTGTTTTCAGCTGGATCCAGCAGTCGTTGGGAATAAGTTGTAGCGAGCGACTAAATTAGATAATCAAATTAAAAGCTTGCCGGTTAGTAATAATAGATGCTGACTGTGGTAATTGTACGAAAGTTCGAAATTTCTACTGATTTCAACCAACCCTTGGGTGAAATCAACAAGTACGGGTTGCGATAGATATCTTACACTTGCAATTATGTCAAGCCCAAGCCCCTCCTGCGTACGAACTAAGTATTTATGTTTAAATTATTTGTAAATCTAGACATCCGAAGGTCTGTTTCATGATGTTGGAATTCAACCTGATCTCATTTTTGAATGCTGGGGATCAATTCGCAGAGGCCGTTGCATGAATTGTAACTTTGTATCAGCTGACAACAACTTTAAAGGTAGTAGCTGATTTTAATCGAATACAAACAAGACTAAACACTTTCTTCTATTGTGGGTGCTGCTGACTGATATTGCAAAGAATTGCAAATCTAAATTTAGAATCTAACTTATAATTCATCCCTTTCCATTCAAGATAAGTTTGAAATAAATGTCTGTCTTATTGTATTGCTCTGCTGTTGTTTAAACTTTAACTGATGCATAGAATAGGGATCCGACCGGATATTATTATTTGAGTAACCTATAGCACACGGCTATTATGTATTTTATGTTTACTTTTTAGAGCTTGTCATATCGAAAGGCATTGTGGAGTGCAAAAAATGCGGTGGATTTCTAAAGCCAGGTGATACATATTGCTGTCTAATTGTTAATAGCCACTCACAAAATGCTAAGGCATCCAATTTACACTTTACATGAAGCTATTAGCTTAGACTAATTGGGAAGAGGGCTTCTGTGTTGACTGTTTCCTGAAATACATTGTGTTGTGTTGATTCATTGAAGGCACCATAAAGCCCGGTTCACACTAGGGCACAAGCACAAGCACAAGCACAGGCACAAGCACAAGCACAACCGGTTCACACTATTGAAAACTGACACAAGCACAAGCACAAGCACAAGCACAACGCCGAGTTGAATTCATTTTAACTTTTTGCACAAGCACAACGCCTGCAGCCAATGAAATTTGTCTTGCACTATGCACAGAAGGCGTGGCCAGGCTGAATTTCAAATTCTATTGGCTATGCTTGTGCCCTAGTGTGAACGTTTTTATCTTGTGCCTGTGCTTGTGCGTGTGCTTGTTCTTGTGCTTGCGCCTGTGCTTGTTCTTGTGCTTGTGCTTGTGCGCTAGTGTGAACCGGCCTTAATACTTAAATTGCAGATAAAACTGTTCTTGGGGAAGAAATACAAGCTTATGAAAATTTGCGATATCAAGCTGAATGCGTAAGTTTAGACAAGTTCCAAGTTTGTTGCTGCATTAGTCGTTTTCCGATTCAGATGCCCTATTCCCACTATAGAGGCTAACTTGTTAGGGTCAGTGTTTAAGGTTATGCCTCAGCTACCGATTTCAGCAAAATAACTAAATTCGAACAAACTGCATAACGCCCTGATGAATGAGCTAGCAACGCTATTTAGATAAACAGTGTGTTATAGAAAGAGTTGCTAAGTAAGAAAAGTTTGACACTAAATTATCGTCAGTAACGAATAAACGAGTTCAGAATAAGATGCTCATTTCTACTTAAGGGGGATCCATTTTTAGGTTATTTTTATTTTTCCCGATGTCGCTGATTTTAACTATTTTATTGTCAAAACGGTATATTTTAGCGAGCTTTTAAAACGAATGTCGGAAGTCTTACGGATGTTAACTATTTAACCACAAAGTTGAGGTAGCCTTGTGTTAAGTATAGAAAATGCAAAAAGTTATGACTGAGAAATCTCACGAATTGTAAAATGGGCCCCCTTTTCATGCGTACTTTCTGTGTGCTTTTTATATGTATGTATTTTCATTTGGGTAGCTAGCTTTTACACGTACTTACGTATATGTGTTTATGACAGTATATATATAGAATATACAGAATATATATATATATATATATATAGAATATACAGAATAGACAGAATATATATATGTATAGGCGCATATTTATGTAGAGGGGGGGGGGGGACACTAGAGACAGTTGACAGTTTTGCAGGCTATATGATTAACACATGAATTAGCCTGTCTTAGCCTGCCTATTAGGCAGGCTAAGATTTTTTCAGCCTTTCTGAGACGATAGGCACATATTTATGTAGAGGGGGGGGGGACACACTAGAGACAGTTGACAGTTTTGTAGGCTATATGATTAACACATAAATTAGCCTGTCTTAGCCTGCCTATTGGGCAGGCTAAGATTTTTTCAGCTTCTCTGAGACTATAGGCACATATTTATGTAGAGGGGGGACACTAGAGACAGTTGACAGTTTTGCAGACTATATGATTAACACATAAATTAGCCTGTCTTAGCCTGCCTATTAGGCAGGCTAAGATTTTTTCAGCCTTTCTGAGACTATAGGCACATATTTATGTAGAGGGGGGGACACTAGAGACAGTTGACAGTTTCGCAGGCTATATGATTAACACATAAATTAGCCTGCCTTAGCCTGCCTATTAGGCAGGCTAAGAATTTTTCAGCCTTTCTGAGACTATAGGCACATATTTATGTAGAGGGGGGGGGGGACACTAGAGACAGTTGACAGTTTTGCAGGCTATATGATTAACACATAAATTAGCCTGCCTGTTAAGTATGCTAAGATATTACAATTTAAGTTAAATACTAATATGAAATTTCTCCTTCTATTATTCTCCAACGCTGAGGATACTTTATTTCAATATATGAAAAAAAGATGTTTCACAAACATACTGATGATACAATTCTGTCGACTATACAGTACTATTTAAGCGGTTCTATGACTAGCTTTAAGAAATGATGATAATTAACAGAGCAGTTGAAAACAAAAAAGAAGAGCGTCTCAAAGCGGAGTCATTTCTTAAACGTCCATGTATATGCTGTTGTTATTTTGTGTTATAAAAGAGATTGTAGGAATTCCGTATGTAGGAAATCAATATTTGTTACCAGTTTTCCATGATACTTGTTGTAAACTCACGTTATTACTGCTGGCAACAGTTCTGAGTAGTTCCTAAACTGTATAATTCTCGGTAATTTATTTGAAAATTTCAGAGCCATGAAATATAATAGACATTAAACATAAAACCAAAACCGAAATATTTTACATAAACAGATTGAATTATCGTGAAAGTTTATGAAAGTGAACACTTAAATCATGGAAGCGAAATGAAAAAATGAAATCATGAAAAAGAAAGAAAATAATGAAGAAATGAATTAGATTTGGTGACAATTTGAAATGTGATGCTTTCATTGTTTATTTTAATCAACTTACAATTTGTGTTGTTAACAACATTTCTAAAGGCCTGTCGACATAAACAATCGAAAATAAGTTTTATGAATTATTTTGCTTAAATATATTAATTGCATATTTCTTTATTCACAATGAATAGAATAATAATCAACAAAATCAGAAAAAATCCCCAAACGCGTAAACAAACTCCACAAACTGTTTCACACAAGAAATCATAAGTGAAACAACTAAATTTCAAAAACGGTTTGTAATACAGAATATTGTTTTTTCGTAGGAACATAAGCTTTAGCTAACACGGTTTGACTTATAAATTCATTTTAAATTAAATGAATTTGTATTTAGTATATTAGCATTATTAATTAAATGTTTTTCCATATTCAAAATGAATAGCATAATATTCAAACAAAACCAGACTAAATCATCAAACATGTAAAAAATAAGAAAGCATTGCACAATAGAAACCATAAATGAAACGAAGAATTATGAAAATGGTTTCTAATACACTATATTGTCTATCTGCTGTGAATATGATTGAGCTAACCTTTTTGTTGTATTAATTTCCAATTCAAGTGTTTAAGTTAAAATCTTAGCCAATCTTATCAACGAAGAGATAAATAAATTGTATAAGGTGGCCCACAATTTAATAAAAAATAAATGCATATTTTTGATAATGGAACAACAAATACTGAAAACACTTTTTTGTAAAATCACTACCAGATTATTGCAAATTTCTGATAATTAAATCAACAAATACATAAGACATATTTTGTAGAATCACTACCACATCAATGCATATTTCTGAGAATAAAACAACAAATATATAAAACAAATTTGTGTTATTATACAAGTTTCTAACAATCTGCATAACAGTAACTGTATAGCAAACTAAGATGAGACATTTAGTCTTAATTGAATTTATCGTTTGCAGTTTATATAGTTATATTTATCATATAGAGAAGTTGAAAAAACATAAATATGTCGATGTCGATGAATAATAATGAGATTAACTAGTATTACATGAACGTTCTCTCCTAGCCATGGACGTATCAAATTATTATGAACAAAAGTATATTACAAGATCAATAGATACATACATCTGATAATGAAACAACAAATACATAAAACTTTTTTTATATTTTTAATACCTACAAAGAATAACATAAGATGAACATAAATGTCCATTCTAACTGAGAAACTTTCCATAGACATTCTATAATTGGAATTTATAAAATCATAGCGAAATAACAAAACTCGAAGAAGAAAACTGAATTGTTCAGACATATAGAAAAAACTTCTTCGACAAATCCATAACAATGTTATACAAAATAGGAACAGACAAACGAAAATAAAAACAAAGAAATACTACATAAAACAATGAACAAAATGCCTGATTACAATTCCTGAGTGTTCTGCATTTCTATGGGACGGAAACGGAGTTAGACACATCCTGTGAGTTATCAGCGGTATCTTCGTTGTGATGCTGATTGTCACAGTGACGCTTGGCACTGATTACAGCTTGAGTTAGCGGAAAATTTCTGAGAAATTCATCATCCTTGTCAGCAAGAAACGATTCATCAGTATTCACTGATTTAGTTTCAAAGCGTCTGAAATTATACAAAAAGGCAGATGTTTTTTAAATGAAAATCATTTATGTTTGTCATGAAAAACAAACAAAACAATCTACTATACAGTATTCTATGATTTTATTTTATGCTATTTTTAAGCATTTCTCGAAATCATTTTCTCTCACCCCTCAGAAAATCTGAGACCCCCTCTCCCCCGGGGGCAGACCTCCCCTATGACTTCCCCCCAGAAAATTTTGCCAAGGAAAAAGCAACATAATTCTTCCGTTAGTTCACGTATAGACACAAAAACACCGCTAAACTACAAATACACACATAACAATTTAACTGTTATATTAATGCAACAATGAAAACAAACACCGCTAAAATACAAAAAAACAACATTATTAATAATGGAACACAAGTCTTCATGTCGTCAAAAATTATCAAACACTATATCGCCACAACCAAACAAAAACATGAACAAGCAATAGGTTTGTGCAAAATTATTCTAGATTTTTGCACAATTCCTCTGATATAAATAGTTATAATTCCTAACAATGGACCTGCTGCGAGCAATGTTCTAAATTTAATGTGTATCAGCTTTTTTAGTTATTACCTTCATAGTGGAGTACATGTAGAAGAAAACCCGTCTTATTTGCAAACGAATAGCTGTCTGCTATCGCAATTTGGTTTGAAAATATTTCACGCAACATTAATAGCTTCTGTAAATTTCATCCAGATTTTCTTAGTGCTGTAAGACAAAGTCAACAATAATATATGTAATTGTGATAGATTATGTAGTGTATGTGAGAGTTCATAAACCTTGCAAACCACATTGAATAACCAATCTCAGATCAGGAAGTGTGCGTGCGGCAATTAAAAATATTGGAACCGAGTGTGTACACTGATTGCTCTAATATTATATGCGTGTGTTCTCAAGCCTTATATAAAAGCAAACTGTGGCAACTTCGCCACTGAATAGAACTGAACTCGAAACACGATGATCTGTTGAATTTGACTATTCTCAAATGTGCATACAATTAATTGTACCTACATAGCTTTAAGCAACTTCCAATTGCAAAACGTAATTTGCATATTGTTAAAGTGTTCAACAGAATTGCTAGCATGCAGCATGTGTATTTTATATGATGAAGTATGAAAACCACTGCCTATGTGTTAAACTATTCTTCAAACCGATTATAGTAGACCTGCTGCGCCGAGGCGCAGCAGGAAAAAGCATACCTGCAATTAGCCTCTGGCAGTTGTTCAGATCACTAGCATCAACCCAAGAATTGTACCAAAGAACTTTGTAAAGCTTCTGTGATACGTTCAACCATACTGGCAACAATAGCAAGAGCAGCACATCGTCTACCAGCAGTAGCAATTTCATCTTCCGCCATCAAAATACTGACACCTAAACATAGAAAACAAACAAATAATAGATAAATAACAAACACACCATTACGTACAATAGCAATTTGCACCACAAATATACATTTCCATAACAGCATATCTCTTAATCTTCTAAAAACAGATAACGACATAAACAATTACCCGTCCAGATAGTTTTGCAAAACTGCATTCCCCGATATCTTACGTACACATATACTCCGACAACCAACAATCCAACTATTACAAACATAAAACTAACAAAAAATTTCAAAACTTTACTAACAAAAATATAATAAAACGTAACATAAATGACATACAAAAATATAAACCAACATGAAAATACCTTCATCTTCACCAGCGGCAGGCTCAGGAAAATTAAGATAGCCACCACGAACAGCAACTCTCTGTTCAAATTCTAAAAAAAACAAACACACAAAATAACTTTAACCAATACGTAATTACATTACAACCCTGCATTTCACGGCACTCATTTCACAAAAACTATTAACTTATCACTTATACATAATTTCAACTAAATACTTTTTCCTATAGTTATTTCTTACTAACACACCTCCCGCCTCCTCAAATAAAATAATCAAAAAACCCATAAACTATAGCACAAACAGACTGATCCTGCTACAACCAAAATGCGAAATTCATTACGCAAAAATCTCAACTATAAAAATTTTATTCTCAAAACCCTAACACAACTATATCAAAAAATACCAATCAAACCAATTCATGCATTTAACAACATCTCTTCCCATACTTATTTCAAAATAGCACAACTCACGCCTCCTCAAATAAAATTTTCAAATAACGAATACAAAAAACATAATAGTCCCCCTACTCCCGAAATGCGAAATTCATTATAAAGAATCCCCTACACCTACCAAAATAAAATTATCAAATAACATACAAAAAAAGACAAAAAATATCACTAAAAACAAAATGCTAAATTCACTTCACCAAAATAACCACATTAGAATAAAAATTTTATTACAAAAACCTGACGAAACCATTACTAAAAACCTCCCAAACACAACAAAACTAAAAAACCATACATTCTACTAAAAAACAACAAACCTCTAATCAAATCCGCATATTCGCCCAAATTTACAATAGGCTCCCAACTCGGCTCCCATACAACCTTGTACTTCTTGCATCCACCCCAGTATATTTTCCGACAATCTTTTGCACCGCATATTCTACTCCTCTACCACGGCCACCATTTGCACGCCGCCCGGTAGGCCGACCACTACTGCGACGCATACTTCAGTACACAGAAACAAAGAAATTATATAAATGATCCTAAAAAACAAATAACTTCATTGTACGAATAAAAAACCAACAGAAACCCGCCCCCCCCCCTAAATTTTTTCTCAAGGTATACCTATGTTTGTAGATTTACATTTCCCCCCAGCCCTACTGTCCTCCAACTACACATGTGTCAACTTTGGAAAATAATGACACTGTCAAAATTGAAAACGTTGTCGAAATTAAAAATGATGATAAGGAATGAATTTGTATAAAATAAGATCGAAAGAACATTCAAAACAAATATAAAGAAAATAATGACAATCCAAATTTGAATCCAAAATTTTGAAAAACAAACAAAACAAACGAAAAAAAGTACGGAGGTAACGAAATTAATGACACACTCCAAATTTTGAAAACCAAAGCAAACCAACAAACTACACAGGCTATAAACAGAAAGACAGGAGAGGGGGTAAGCTGACTGAGCTGAATTTTGGAATATAATGACACAAAAAAGTAAACAAATAAAAGAGAAAAATAAAATTAAATTTTTATGATAATTGTTGTTTCTTATTCTATGGGGGAGCGCACCGTATACGTAGTAGAATTGCTTGGGCTCCCTCCCCCACAGCCCTCTCCAGTAGAGCGAAGGGAACAGATGGACGGGGGGACGGGGGAATTGTTTGCCCCATGAAAAAGCCCCCCCAACTCTTCATTTAAAAGAAACAACAATTTTGTCAGTTACCTCATTATTTTTTCCTTTACTCTCTGCCCCCAATATTTCCCTGGCCCCCCAGCCCTCCCCACAGGGCCGGGGTGAGAACGAGTCGAACATCCTGTGACCCGCTGAATGGTTTCTGAATTTTAAAAAAATTATATTTTTTGGGGAATTGCTGTTTCGTAATCTCTGGGGACACCCGCTGAATGGTTTCTGAATTTTCATAATTTTTTTTGAGAATTGCAATTTCTTATTCTCTGGGGGGCTACCGCCCCCCAGCACCCCCACTGACCGGGTAAAAAGTTAGTGGAGGGAACAAATTCTGAAATGGGGGGGCTGGAAATTGAGGGGGGGCTCCCTCACAGCCCTCTCCAGGAAACCGGAGGGGAGTGGGGGGACGGGGGGACGAGGGAATAGTTTGTCCTATGAAAAAGCCACCACCCAACTCTTCATTTAAAAGAGGGGCTGCCGCCCCCAGCACCCCCCGCTGACCGGGAAAAAAATTAGTGGAGGGAACATATTCTGAAAATTGTGGGGGGGCTATGTGGAAATTGGGGGGCCTCCCTCACAGCCAGTGGCGGATTTTGGGCCCCCTCCTTTGACATTCCGGGCCCCCCCTAGAAAATTTTTTCAGCTGTTTATATGCATCTGTTGAGTGAAAATTAAGCATAATTTTAATAAATTTCACAAATTTTTAAAAATTTCGCCTGCGGCGCACTTATACTTCTGTGCTGCTTTACAGAACTTCTGTCTCTTCAAGTGTCTTCTATTTTGTTTCCTTTCCTGTTAAGTATATAATTGCACTCAGACAACGCCTTCAGTTTATTTTATGACTGTATACCGGCTTATATACGGGAATTTACAAATTTTATTTTGCTTTCATAACGTCTATATAAATGGGCAATGCAAGACTGATAATTGGCAGCTTCTGAAAGTGCTCTAGAATAAATCGTGGAAGTGAAAAATTCTAAAAAGCATCCAATTCCCGTTTTGGTTTTCTACTGATCGATTATATAACTCAATAACTCATCTCATCTTAACTAATCTTTTTAAACATTTGAATTGTTGAATTTCCACGATTTCAAAAAATTGTCCAACTTCTGGGGAACTCCGCCCCCCAGACTCCCCGTTTTGCACATTATCTTTGTTGCCCTTGTAACTTGTCCTCTTTATTACCACCATTCCTTGTATATACTATTTTACTGCAAGTTTTTCGCTTCGTAAGCTACTATATATACATGTACATCTCAATTTTATTTATTTAATCTTTTCAAAAGTTTGCATGACGGATTTTTTTCTAATTCAAAAAATTCTTCAACTTCTGGGCCCGCGTGCTTGTTGTGTAAATTCTCCATGCTTTGCTTCACTCACGGGATATATAGTTGTTTTCCAATTGGCAAGTGAACTAACCTTTTTATACACAATATTAATTTTCTTGTAAAAATATTTTGTTCCTGCAAAAAGCAAATTTTTACCCCCCCCCAGAAAAATTTGGTTACCCCCCCCCCGGAAAAAATTCTTCAGCGGGCCCCCCCTTTTCAAAATCCTGGATCCGCCACTTCTCACAGCCCTCGCCAGGAAAGCGGAGGGCAGAGGGGGACGGGGGGGAGATTGTTTGCCCTATGAAAAAGGCCCCCCAACTCTTCGAATCAAAAATTTTCTCAGTTAGCTCATTATGTTTCCTTTTCTGATTCGTTGAATGGTTTCTGAATTATTATTTTTTGAAAATTGCAATTTCTTATTCTCTGGGGGGCTGCCTCCCCCCAGCACTCCCCACTGAAGGTAAAAAGTTAGTGGAGGGAACATATTCTGAAAATTAGGGGGGGCGTGGAAAATGTTGTGGGGGAATTCTGAAAATTGTGGTTTGCCATATGTAAAAGGCCCCCACAACTCTTCATTTAAAAGAAACAATGGAATTATATTTTTTGAGAATTGTTTTCCCATGCAGTCGCTCTTCCCCCCATTCCCAGGGAGGGCCTCCCTCACAGCCCTCGCCAGGCGAGCGGAGGGCAGAGGGGGTCGGGGGGGATTGTTTGCCCTATGAAGAAGGCCCCCCAACTCTTCGAATCAAAAATTTTCTCAGTTAGCTCATTATGTTTCCTTTTCTGATTCGTTGAATGGTTTCTGAATTTCAATAAAAATTATTTTTTGAAAATTGCAATTTCTTATTCGCTGGGGGCTGCCTCCCCCCAGCACTCCCCACTGAGGGTAAAAAGTTAGTGGAGGGAACATATTCTGAAAATTAGGGGGGGGGCGTGGAAAATGTCGTGGGGGAATTCTGAAAATTGTGGTTTGCCATATGTAAAAGGCCCCCACAACTCTTCATTTAAAAGAAACAATAGAATTATTTTTTTGAGAATTGTTGTTTCTTATTATCTGGGGGGCTGGGGTTTCTGATTTTTCTTTCTGTTTCAAAAGCTTCCGTTTCAAAAATTAGGGGGTGGGTTTCTGTTTTTGTTTTTCAAAAAAAGGCCCCCCCCAAACGGAGGGAACATATTCTTAAAATTGGGGGGGGTGGGAATTGTTGGGGGTTGGTCTCTCCCTCACAGCCCTCTCCAGGAAAGCGGGGGGAGGGGCGTGGTTTGTATGTAAAAGGCCCCCCAACTCTTCATTTAAAAGAAACAATAGAATTATATTTTTTGAGAATTGTTGTTTCTTATTATCTGGGGGGCTGGAGTTTCTGATTTTTCTTTCTGTTTCAAAAATTTCCGTTTCAAAAATAAGGGGTGGAAAAGAAACAATAGAATTATATTTTTTGAGAATTGTTGTTTCTTATTATCGGGGGGGGGGCTGGGGTTTCTGATTTTTCTTTCTGTTTCAAAAATTTCCGTTTCAAAAATTAGGGGGTGGGTTACTGTTTTTTTTCTTTTTCAAAAATTTTCTCAGATACCTCATTATTTTTCCCAAGACTATCTTACTCTCCCCTAATAGTTTCCCGCCCCGCCCCGCCCCCCCCCCCCGCTGACCGGTTCAAATATTTGGGGGGGTGTTTCTGGTGGGGGGAGGTTTCAGAATTTTCTTTATTTTTCATAAATTTTCTCAGATACCTCATTATTTTTCCCATACTCTCCTACCCTCCCCCAATAGTTTCCCGCTCCCCCCCCCCCCCCGCTGACCGGTTCAAATATTTGGGGGGGTGTTTCTGGTGGGGGGAAGGTTTCAGAATTTTCTTTCTTTTTCATAAATTTTCTCAGATATCTCATTATTTTTCCCATACTCTCCCACCCTCCCCCAATATTATCCCGCCCCCCCCCCGCTGACCGGTTCCAATTTTGGGGGGGGGTGTGTTTGTTTTGGGGGGTTTCTGAATTTTCTTTCTATTTCAAAAATTTTCTCAGATCTCTCATTATTTTTCCCATACTCTCTTACCCTCCCCCAATATTTTCCCGATAATTTCCTGCCTTCGCTCCCATGCAGTCGCTCTTCCCCCCCTTCCCCGCTTAGCCTGCCTAACTGATTCCCCCAACTCTTGACTTCGAAGGATGCCGCCAGCCTGACACACTATTAGCTAGCTTTTGACAGGCTAAGGCGGTACGCATGAATTCGTTGCCATTTAGGGCCCCCTTTTTTAGGTCTTTAAAAATTCTTAATGAATTTTTGAAAAATTATTATTTGCAGTCTGTTGAATTTGGTACCAAACTTAATATTTCAAAAATTCGGAGGTGACTAAAACCAGGATCGAGATCAGGATCAGGATCAGGATCCATTTCAGGATCAGGATCAGCCTCGGGATACTAAAAACAGGATCCATTTCAGGATCGGCTAAAAACTTCAAGATCGGGTTAGTAGTGGATCTTGATTTCAGGATCGGGTGTAGAAAAACAGGACCCATTTCAGGATCGGCTTGTAACTTCAGGATCAGCTTCAGGATCGGCTTATAAGTTCAGGATTCGGCTTAGGGACGGATCCTGAGTTCAGGACCGCGTGTCTAAAAACAGGATCCATTTCAGGATCGGCTTGTAACTTCAGGATCAGCTTCAGGATCGGCTTATAAGTTCAGGATTCGGCTTAGGGACGGATCCTGAGTCCAGGATCGCGTGTCTAAAAACAGGATCCATTTCAGGATCGGCTTGTAACTTCAGGATCAGCTTCAGGATCGGCTTATGAGTTCAGGATTCGACTTAGGGGCGGATCCTGAGTTCAGGATCGGGTGTCTTAAAAAAGGATTCATTTCAGGATCGGCTTGTAGCTTCAGGATCAGCTTCAGGATAGGCTTATAAGTTCAGGATTCAGGAGCTGCATATGTCGAATGCCAATCCTGAAGCTGATCCTGAAGTTACAAGCCGATCCGGAAATGGATCCTGTTTTTAGACACCCGATCCTGAAATCAGGATCCACTACTAATTCGATCCTAAAGTTTTTAGCCGATTCTGAAATGGATCCTGTTTTTAGTCACCCGATCCTGATCCTGATCCTGAAATGGATCCTGATCCTGATCCTGATCCCGATCCTGGTTTTAGTCACCTCCCAAAAATTCATTACAAATTTGTAAAGGCCTAAATCAAAATTCTAATTCCTAGGAATCACAGAACATGGCAAAAATATGATATGACGTTTGGGCGGATCCGTTTTCCCAGTCGTACGATTTTTCTGACGCAAGTGAAAAAGTAACAACGTTTCGCATTTCCTATGTTTAACACGTGCAGCCTCAACAATTTATATGAAAAAAGAAAGAAAAATGCTCCTTCCGAGCCTGAAAATGTAAATGGGCGATGGTGAAGCGGCACAATCAATCAAGAGAGGACGCGCCTTTTTCTTCGATTGCTGTCATCGTTATCAATTGTTAGCCTTTGTCCTAAGACCTAAATGACTCTCATAACTTTTCATTATTACAAGTGCAAAAGTATTTTGAAAAATTCAACTAAATATATTACTACTTTAAGACACAATAAAGCTAAATTATTGGCGCTACATAGTCATGGCTCACTTTCATAACAAAAAGTTATACATGTCCGGGGAATTTTTTGTCATCTTAATTTTCTATTTTCTATTATTTAGAAAATAGAAAATTATGCTTAATTTCCATGTTCTATGATTTAAATTGTAGATTTTAGAAAATTTAAACACTGGGTTTTTAAAAATAGAGGTTTAGATCTTAGAACTTAGGATTTTAGTCTTTAGAAATTTTTTAAATTTGTTTCTAAAGTCTAAATTCTATAGTCTAAAATAAAAATCTAAAATTATAAATACAAGTATTTAATGTGAGCATTTGTAATGAAGTGGTTAGGATTAAGCTCAAGTTTCTTTCCAATGAGTTTCCGTTCCGATTTGGTCTAACAAGACGCTGGCTCTGGGTAACAACCACTTCAAAGCACGGAAGGTCGGCACGTTTATCTGTAGGGATAATCTTAGGCACCGGATTCTCAGAAGGTGATGTGTCCAAAACTG
>JASAND010021061.1:32500-65763 GCA_030248195.1 Trissonchulus latispiculum | reverse complement strand
TGTACTCTGAGTCACTCCAAATCTGCTCCGAGCCAACACCGAGCATACACTGAGTACACACCGAGCCTACTCCCCATTAACTAGTAATTTTTCACTTATTCTTCCTCTTCCTGTTCATTAAATTGGTCCACCGTCTTTTCAGGTAGTACCACTGTGCTCAAATTGGAGTTCTTTTCTATAATACGTCTGAGGGCTTCTTCATCAGAATACTTTCCCTCATACTCTATTTGTTTGGTCAAATTTCATCAATTATTGGATCATCAGGAACCCCTTACAACGTTGGATGTGAAAGTAGATTTTTCTATTTAGTTCAACTTTTCTATTTTTCCATTTAGTTTTACTCGAAGTTAGTCATGTCTAGATTGGTAGGCCAATTCGACGCGGCGACTTTGAGTACAGTGAATCAATAAAACAGAAATTGTACATACAAACACAAAAGTCGTCGACCGAAATCAATAAAAGCAGAAGTTATTCTTTGACCTTGGTCAACATTACCCCAACATTACTCACAAGGCTCTGTGTATGCTCAGTGTATGCTCGGTGTTGGCTCGGAGTAGGTTTGGAGTGACTCAGAATCAATAAAAGCACGATAGACGGTTTGGAGTGACTCAGAATCAATAAAAGCACGATAGACAAAGTATATAAAAGCACCAAGCTAAATCAATAAAAGCACAGACAACAAGGACAAAGCGACATCAAGTCTATAAAGCGTATATTGAAACTCAAGCAGAGCAAACATGTCTAGTTGTGAATATTACAAACCATACCAGTGTGGCACTTGTGGTCAGACGTTCACCAGGGCGGTCAACCTACAACGTCATGTTCAAAACCTTCACAGTGCCCAACCAGAGTATGATGAGTCCGAATCAGAGACAAGTACCGAATGTCCAGACAGTAGTGACTCGAGTTGTGGAGAGATCTATGAGCCAACTGACATTGGTAAGTTTTGGGATGAGCTTGTCAGGCAGTCTGAAGAGAGGTTCGAAGGTAGAATAACTAGGTTAGCAAATAAATACGTTGCAGACGGCCATGATGATGCTGAGGCTGAAACTGAGGCTTACAATGAAGTCCGACCTAGGATCCAAGCTGATCTAAATAGAAAAATCTACTTTCACATCCAACGTTGTAAGGGGTTCCTCGATGATCCAATAATTTATGAAATTCTGACCAAACAAATAGAGTATGAGGGAAAGTATTCTGATGAAGAAGCCCTCAGACGTGCCATAGAAAAGAACTCCAATTTGAGCACAGTGGTACTACCTGAAAAGACGGTGGACCAATTTAATGAACAGGAAGAGGAAGAATAAGTGGAAAATTACTAGTTAATGGGGAGTAGGCTCGGTGTGTAATCAGTGTATGCTCGGTGTTGGCTCGGAGTAGATTTGGAGTGACTCAGAGTACAAAGGTACGACTGTCGGTAAGTTAAGGCACGGCATGGAAAGTTAAGACAAAATGCTGTAAAATATTAAAAAAGTATGCTCGGAGTAAGATTGGTGTAAAGCTGAACTTGGGTGGGTTGAATGAAAAGTTAAGAAAGATTAAACACTTAATAATACCAATTTGTACAAACGGTAAATGTAAGTTATAAGCCAACTAACTACTAGCTAACTCAAAATCTATATAAAGGGGTGAAATTTCCGGGGAAGTGTCAGTTTGACTTGTTTTTTTTCGTGAGCGCTCGGTTTTAAAAGCTTTCTTGAAAACATTGGTGGTGTTGGTTCAGTGTTCAAAGTAATGAGGTGGAAATTTGGGACTACAGTGCGCCAAGTTACTTCACCCGGGAAACAGCTATCGAGGATGGAAGATCGGCTACTTTTAAATTTAATGGACCCTTTGGATTACGATTTTTGGGAGTTTTAGAAGGACCCGATTTGGTAGACCTTCGGATGGTTGACCAGAAACAAATTCCACTTATCGACAGCCTTGCTCAAACCCTGGGAACCAAACTTCGCCTCCATCTCTGCTCCCCTTTATCCCAACAGTCCTCTTCAGGGCTAATTGTATATCTGATTGAAAATGTGTGCATAAAATATAAAATACAAATAACACATAAAAATATAAAAACATTGAATTAAAACTGGGTTTAGGAAGGTTTTTTCCGTATATATGTTTATTATCAGTCAAATCAACTCAGTACATACAGTTACACAGTATACAAAAATAATTTCGTATCCACAAATTCTTTTGAATTTCCTGGCTGTTAGCGTTTTCTATTGGCCCAGGAAATACCAAAGGGATGACATAACCAAGCTTCATAGAAAAAAGGAACAGAAAAAGCCAGACTGAAATATTCAGTAAAAGCTTTTTTAACACAAACACAGATGACTAAAATTTGTTACTATATTAATTCGACGTACCAGCCTCTATCCCTTGCTATTTTGCCATAATACCTATTAAATGCTTCGGAGGTCAAATTAAGTGCTGCCCGCTTTAAGCAACACTTCAATCGAAAATTAAAGTACTGTCTGACGTTTAAAATTTGTGTTTTTTCTTCCAGTTGCTTTCTGCTTATCTAAACCGTTCTCTTAGCTATTCCTAACATTAAGTTAGGACCTTGGCTTTCATTACCTCCCTCCTGAAACCCAAATATTATGGTGAATTTATTGATTTCGAAATTTCCCGTAAATCTGGTTAACATCGGCTCAAATAAACGGTAAACTTGCTGTGCCCTTGGACATTCTATAAAAACGTGAACAATGTCTTCCCTAATGTTAATTTGCATAATCCTTGAACAAAATTTACAGTTTTCAGTTTTCTCTGCGTTGAAATTTACTTCTCGAGATCTTGTCAGCAGCGCTTTATGAAAAATTGCATACTGTAATGATTTCGAATATCCGTCTAGAAATTTGGTACAAGCCAAAGCCCACTGTTGTATCTGTACGTTAAATTTTTCTATCCAGTACCCTCGGATATGTCTTACAGAATTTCTGTATTTATTTTTAACCAAAATTTCGTAAAAGGTTTTAAGCTTAATACTCGCAATCTCTAACACATTGTTTTCAATGCTAACGTGGTTATCACCAACTTTTTCAAGTTTTAGCTCTATTTGGGCAAGTTTAATTTCTTTAAAAAAGGTTGGTGCCTCCATAACTGCAATCTCTTTCCTTCTCTGATTTTCAAAAGCGTTAAAAATACATCAAATAAAGAAAACCATTTTTTATATTCCCCCATGCGCCACCTAGCTGTTAGTGTTCTTGCTCGAACAGACTTTTCTTTAAAAGCCAAATTTGGATAAGAAATGCCTCCATCCTCTTTGGGTAGATATAAAATATCTTTACGGATTAGGTTTTGTTTGCTGGGGATACCACAAAAATCTCATCTAATGCTGTTTCAAATTTTTTGCTGAAATCCTCCTGGAAGACCAAGTACCTCGAGGGATACAATACTTTGGAGAGGTAATAGGTTGTAACAAATGCTTTCCCCAAAATACGACATTTCGTAAGGGGGCACTCTAGTAGCCAGCTGCTCTACTGCTGCAATTGCATTTATAAGCTTTTCGTCTGCGGGCGCTCCCTTCTCGTCAAAAACCAAGCCATAAACTTTAAGTTTATCTACAATATACTGAACATATTTATCCGGGATTCGTAGTAAAACTGCACCTTTCTTAATTACTAGAGCTTTCGTTTTAGCAACCTTCAGTTTTGCTCCACTAGCTTTGTTAAATGCTTCATAATCGAGAAAAACACGATCTACTGACTCGAAATTTTCCAGAAAGAAATTGGTATCATCCGCATATGCGGTTAATTTATGCTCAAAATTTCCAACTTTGAACCCATTAACTCTTTCATCCTTTCTTATATACTCTGCAACAGTTTCCGCTACTAAAACATACAAAAGGGGAGACAGTGGACATCTTGTCTGATTTCCCTAGTTGGCATAAAGATATTAGATAAAAAGCCGTTGACTTGAACTGCCGTCGAAATTCTTCCTTTGCTATATATGCAATTTATCCATCTCATAAAGTTTTCTCCAAAACCGAATTTTGACAGCGTTTCTTTTACGAAATCCCACTCTATTACATCAAAGGCTGATTCAAGATCCACAGACAGAACTATACAATTCTTATTTAAGCTATTGGCAGCAAAAATTAAGTGCAAAACCTCGAGTACGCCATCCTGAATATTGCGACCCGGTACAGCACACGTCTGGTCCACATTTACTAAAAAGTTCATAACTTTCGATAGTCGAGTCATCAGAATTTTGGCTAAAATTTTGTAATCTATGTTTAGCATTGTCAGCGGACGCCAATTTTGTCTTTCGGTTCTGTCACCTTTTCCTTTGTACAAAAGTGACACAATTCCCAAACTCATGCTTTTTGAAACTTTTCCTAACCGAAAGCATGTTTCAAAAATTTTCATCAAAACTGGAGATATTCTATCAATATACTTTAAGTAGAATTCGATAGGCAAACCATCTGAACCGGGAACCTTTTGTGTATTGAATGATCTGATTGCATTCTGTATTTCTTCCAGCGTGAAAGGTCTGTCTAAATCGGTTTTTTGCTCAGCGGACAGGCATCTTGATACTTTCTCCAAAATTTGCTGTTTCGAATTGGCGTCCGTTGGCACACTTGTGAAACGCTGTGAAAACTGCATTTTAACTTCTTTCAAAATTTGCTTAGATCCAGAAATAGTTTCGTTTTCCTTATTCTTAATGGCATAAAAACCACTTTCAGCCAGTTGACAGTTTCTGCAAGTTTTTTAGCAGTTGCTGGCTCATATCTTTCCTCGTACAAAAATTTTAAATGACAATTTTTTAAGTAGCTTCTTGCTTCTTCTTTCTCCAAACTTTGTAAATTTAGCTCTGCTGCTTTAAGCAACTTGTTAAAATATTGTCTCCTAAAAGGTTACTACTAATTCTAGCCTTTAGTTCAGGAAATTCTGGTGCGTGTTTGATACAATGCCGTTTTCCTCATTTCGAGCCATATCTGCTTCGTGACTTTTAACAGTCGATGCAATTTCCAATTTAAATAAATCCCAACTATTTAACAGATCCCAATCCGAAGAGTTCTGAAGTAACCCATCGAAACCTGTTAGAAAACATTCTCTATATCAGCTTTAAAAATAATAGAATCGCTCAATAATATACTGTTCATTTTCCAGTATGAACGTCCTCGCTCAACATTTAGTCCTTCCAATTTTAAAGGAATTGATAAACTAAAAGAATGATCAGACAAACCCGTTTCCTTGAAATCAGAGTGTTTGGCACAAGAGGATGAATTTGGCGTTGAGTAAATGCGGTCAATTCTTGACCTAGTCTGGTATCTTAAAGAATAAAACGAAAATCGCTACAAAGTTGGATGATTTTCTCTAAATATGTCTTTCAAACTGTACTTTTGCTTAATTTGCATAAATTCCTTCTCTGCCAGCTTCTCCCCCAAGACCATCTGTTGTTCGGTCTAAGTAGACATTTTCTACCATGTTGAGATCCCCCATTAGCAAAATGTTTTCAAAGTTTAAATTTGGATTATCTAATAGCTCTAGCAATTTTCCAAAAAAATTCTTGCGCATTATTCTGTCAGCAGGTGCGTAGACACCAATAATTAAAAAGGTGGCTGTCAGAAATTCAGCCGACACTAGCACTGCTCTACCTGGAATTTCTGCTTCCAATCTTATATTTCCAAAATCAAATTTTCTGTTTAGAAGTAAGCAAACACCTTTGACATTTGTTTGCATATCACAGCTATGAAATATTTGGAAATGCCTTCCAAAAGTATTTTCAAAATCAACATTCATATTTTTGGAAAAAGTTTCCTGTAAGCAGACAATGTCATGCCGTTTAATCAAATTTAGCACTGCTGCTCGCTTAAGTTTGTCTGAAAAACCGCATACATTTAAAGTGGAAGTTTTAAGCTCCGAATTTTGGCTGTCCATAATAGCTTACAGACACGAGAAACAAGAAAAAGAAGCAAAATCAAATACATCTGGCCAAAATACCGCTCAGTTACCAGGGGCCGATGTTGTCTGACCAGATTGCTGTCCTGTGCCCAACTTTCTCTTCTTCCATCTGTCTCTGCCCACCGTGACCATACCATCCTGGTTGGAAGACGCAGTGGATTCGTTGCTGCACTGGCTGGAAACGCTGTTCATTCTTCCACGCCCACTCACGATCAACGCCCTGGCTTGTTCGGCTTCTTCGGCATACTTCGGATTGGCCATCATCTGCTTCCGAATCGCTGTAAGCATATCGCCCATAGCATTCATCCCAACCCATTTCGGCGGATCCCAAATCTGGGATGACATCTTCCCACATCCGGTCCCAAAGAACAAGGAATGGGGGCTTGCTTCCGCCAGCCTTGTTCCCGCTGTCTCGAACAGCTTCTTCCTCAGGTGCTTGTGTTGATCATATTTGGCCCAGTTTGCTTCCTCTAGCAATTTGTACGCCAATTCTTGCCATTCTTCAACCGTTCCGTTCCAAGGAACCTGCTTCTCGCCCATCTGTTTGACCTTCCCAGCATCTGTCGCCTCCATAATCGCCCGAAATTTCTCCGGACATTTCATTAGTTGCGCCTTTGTCGCAAACAAGTAATGTTCATTTGTGGGATAGGTTATCCCGTTCAGTTGTAGCGGGGCTTTATGATGATTGGAAAATACGTCGTTCTTACCGAAGAATGGTGTTATTCGTTTTCCGTACTGACCATGAAAAGTATCACCGTGCTCCTTTATCCACTGTCTGAAGGTTTTTGGCACCGCCGCAGCTGCAGCCGCATATGATCCAGATCCTCGTTCTCCACCATTGGCACCCTGGGATCCCGTTTCCATTAGAATAGACAGGCAGTTATCCGAGGTTGTCTTCGTAGTTTCCTCGTCGCCGCTCATCAATGGATCCCCATTATCTTTCTGTTGATCTTCCGTCAGACTAGGAACACAGCTTGCCGCCTTGTGTCCCTTTTGGAGGCACCGACCACACCAAGGACCACTATTCTTGTACCAAAGTTGAACCCTGACTGGCCTTGATCGCCCCGGCACCGCCATGTTTCCGTCCCAGGGTAGAGAACCCATCTTATATCCTTCACTATTTCCATTCCAAGCCCCAGCAGCCATTTTCTGACAAAATCATGCCCCAATGACACTGGTATCCCGAAAAGATGTACAGTCTTCACGTATCTGTTCGGATCCAATGTTTCCGCAAAGGGGCGTTCCAGTTGGATTCGCTCGGAATTTATGACCAAGTGTTCTCTAAAAACTCGTTCTCGTTTTCCCACATCTGGGAAAATGAGTTTCAGGGAACCCTTAACTCGGTACGCAATCTTAGGGAGAACCTCAGTAGGATTCTCTCTGGAGATGGTTTCCACCAAATCTCGATCTGTGTACCTCTCCAGGTCGTATTTTTGCAAAGGAATGTACAGAGTTCTTGCATTCACTTCGGAAAGTTGGTTTTCTAAAACATCCTGATGTTCGTTTTCTTCGTTTCGTGGCTCGCCACTAGCTCCTGGAGGAGCTGCCATTTTAGGTATGCCGGTCTCCCCCAATCGGGAGAAACCAGCTACAAAGGAAAGTTACTAAAATCCCAAATCTGGGAAATAGTAACACTGGATTGGAAGGTTATTCTTTCTCGTACTTTTTCACCTGAGGTAAAAAACGCAGGTAAGTTTTGGTGAGTGAGGAAGGTGAGTTGGTTAGGTTATTTTTATTTAACAAGAATCGAATAAGAGGTTAGAAAGTCATAGGCGGTTAAAGATTACTCCTTATGAAAATTTTATGAAACCTGATTGGATGATGCTGCACCAAGACTATATAAACCCTTAATGTTATAAAGCCAAGTGTGGTGAATGAAGTGACTGAAGAACCTAGAATGGGTGGAATGGTGTTTAGACAAAACAATATATTGTACATAAATATTTGCTGTAAATAATCCCTTAGAAAACCAAAAAATAATAAAAATACAAAAACATTGCATGCGCCGGACTGGGTGAGATTAGGTTAGGTAGGTAGGTTACTGTAAATAGGAACTGTACATAGATTAGGTAGGTAGGTAGATTAGATTAGACTAGGTATTGTGTATAGATTAGGTTAGTTGTGTAGGAGTCCGGTAATGGGCCGACGCCGGGTCCCAAGCCCCGGGAGAAGAACGCAGAGGGACGGAAAGACATAAATCAAAATTGCGAATGGGAGTTGATAACTTTTGATGACGTAATTGTGAAAGGTAAAAAGGTCAAAGGGTGGAAAAGAACAAGGAAAGGTTAACAGTCAATTACAGATACTTACACAACCCCAGGGAAAGGTCAAAAGGTCATTCCCTCCCGGAGTGGGGGTCGAAAAGCGGACACTATACTACTAATGTTAATACTGATGATGGTAACCTTAATATTATTCAGAGCTAAAATACAATTTTGCACTAAATACAATAAATTATTTTAACAGTATTTTAGACAATTAATAGTTAGATTTTCAATAATTCTAACTTAGTAGAGAGTAGACAGAGTCATTTCCTAGAAGAAAACTTTTGCCCATACTCATTTCAACATAAGTCTTTTGCTGCACTCTGTGTAGGCGTTTCAAAATCTTGAGATCAAAAGCTAATGCGGTCTATATTTGCGGTTTAATTTCAGTGGATTAGTGGATAATTTGGATCTTTTCAGGATAAACCCACCCCGCAGGCCCAGATACTACCGCAAAACTTGATCAAATGAGCTGAAATTTGGTATTGGTGTGTTTTCGATCACGCTGAGTTAAAATATCGCAAAATTTTCTGATTACGCGAAATTCGAATTTTTTCAATTCGTAAGGGAGGATCAAGGGAAACTGAAAATTTTTGTAGTAGAATTTGATGAAATTCAGTGGTTTGCGAGGTCGCAGAACACGAATTTGAAATCCATTTTTAGATTCAGTGTTTCGTTAGCTCAGTGTAAACTAAAGTTGTAAGCTTAAGATGTAAGCTTATGCTGAGCTAACGAAAAGGTGATTCAGTTTCGTATTCTGCTACTTCGAAAACCCTTGAATACAACTTTTCAGCAAAATCGAAGACAAACGAATTTCGCGAAATCGAAAAATTTTGCGATATTTGAACAAAGTGCGGTCGAAAACATACCCACACCAAGTTTCAACTCATTTGGTCAAGTTTTGCGGAAGCTGGGCCTGGGGGGATATCCTGAAAACATCCAATAATTTATCATTGATCTAAAACCTTTTTCCTTGATCGTTCTATTAGAAAAAGGAATTTTACCAAATTTTATAATTTGTAAAAAATTTAAAAAATCATAATTTTTTGATTTTGTACTTTTTTGAATCACAACTCAAGTAATGGTATAAGTTTCACCACATTAAACGTTTTTTAATTTTGCTGTTTTTGATTATTAGGTGAAAATTTCAGAAGATGCTTCTTTGTGTCTATACGCAGAATCCTATGCTGTCCCTTAATACCCGGACCTGTCCCTTATTATCTAGTGATGTGGATCGGATCGGATCGGCAACTAAAAATTAAACCGATCCGATCCAGCAAAATTATTTGTCGATCCGATCCGATCCGGCGATCTGAGATGATTTCGTCAAAAAGCTAAATGGAACTAGATTTAAAGTCTGTTTTTGCCTTGTCAAACACATCTTGCACAAAAGTTGTACTAAAATTTCTTCATTTTATCATTCCGAAATACTAAAGCGTACTCGTACAAAATTGCATAGATTAAGCAAAAGAACTAAATTACTCAAAATAGTGAACCGGATGATGATCGCGACCTGCCTACCAAAATACAAATTTAACGTAACCAATTTAAGATAATACAAATTAAACATATCAATTAAAACTATAATTCTGAGAATTAATTTCAATTTGGGGTAAAAAATTGATGTTGAAGTAAAAAAACGTGATGTTCCAGACAATGAAATTGAAGTTGTATGTTTTTGGATCGCCGATCAAAGTGACATTTTTTCTCGGAAACTGAACTGAAGCTTGAACTGTACAGCAAAAACGGAGTAAAAACTTAAAAAGCATTGCGGGAAGTAAATTTTGTATGAACACTGAGTTTGACTCGTACCCCCAACTCCCCAAACTTCCCCCCAAATTCTCGCAACAAGTAAGCAACATTATAATTACAGAGAGATAGCTTGAAGGACTCAAAACTAAAAGGAAATTTGCTTGGTAGAAGGAACATACTGTACTATACTAACAACGCACGCTCCAAGCAGTGGAGGGATCGAAATCAAGTTCAGTCACAAATATGCAGCGGGTACCGTTTATTTTTATGTGATGTTGGGTATCAAGTCGGATCGGCGATCCGCCTGACTTAAGCGATCCGATCCGGACCGATCCAGCAGGACTGCCGATCCGATCCTGCCTCCGGATCGCGGATCGGATCGATTTTGCCGATCCGATCCACATCACTATATATTATCCGTGACGGTGTCCCTAAAAACCCGGTTATGCAAAATATTCAACTTTTGTAATTTTATTGACGCTATGGAAAACCCTTTTAGTTGACCGAAAATAACTTAAATTCAGAACAAATTCAGCTTTATTTTGACGTCCTAAATCTTGAAATTTTGTTCAGTTTTAAAATAGATACAATGTTTTTAAGTTACAACAGTGAAAATTCCTGAATGCTAATCGTTTTTGTCTCTTATTACCCCTTACCCTATTTCAAATATTATTCAAATATTCAAATTCAAATATAAGTTTTTATTTTCGAAATGGATACACGTACATCTACCTACACGTACATCTACCTATGTTTAGCTTCTTTTTGTACATACTTAAAATAGCTTAAGTCCGACCCGAGCCCCAGTCCGGCCCGAGAAATTTCTTAGTGGCACAACCCTACCAATGATGCAGAAGCCTGGTCAAACCACACCAAATAGGGTATTTGGTACTGATATTGGCGTGCCAAACACGGTTATATTATGATAGTTTATTTATGCTAATTATTGCTGCTAATAATTGCAATGCTGTTGCAAGTGATGTTTCAGACACTGAAACTGAAACTGAAACTTGTTTGAGTTTAAACCTGAAACTCGGGCTGAACCTAGTTTCTGGCTTTCGTCTAAACATGGAGATTTGAAGGTTTTAAGCCTCCGCCACCTTTCCAGTTCCCACCCCCATTTGGTTGACCCAGACCAATCAGACATGCGGAATTTATTAATCCCTGCATAGCGTTACATTAACCAGCTGTGACAAATCCAAGCTACTTCAATTGTATGTATTGTCGAATTTACAGAGTAACTTTCTACTGCGTTTGTCGTGCAGCATGATTTGAAGAAAGTAGTTTTTGTGCTGCTGAAATATAGCAACATTTACTAGACAAAATGACAATGACAAATACTCACAGACAATTACACGCGGCCAATTATAGCTGTATAATACTTCTTATCTAGCATATTCGCAATTGAAAGTTTTCAAACTCACATTACGCCGCATTTATAATTCTTCAAAAGATTGTATAAAATGATTGGTTTCAAACAACATATATATAAACTTCTAATTTTCCAAGATTTCAAGACAAGGCTGAAACCCAGGAAAGCTTCACCAGTTTTGTCGTCTCTTTCTAATGCATTGGAAATATCCAAACTTAAAACTAACACATTACAAGGAAAGTTTCACATTTCTATCACAGACAAAGACAACTGAAAAATACCACAACAAAATACTGTAAATAGAATTATAGAACATGTTTCATTTTACACGATATGCCCAAAGAGGTTTACTACACCATTAGAAGAAACACAGAAACAGTGATGAGTACGGTTTGGTCACCAACAACCAGTACTATTCAAACTGTACACTACACACAAATTCAGAAATCTCAAAAACAATACTTGCTGCATTGGGTTTCCAGTTTTTTTCTAAAGAATTCTAACAGAACTACAATTATAACGAATTTCTACTATTTCGCATTACCAAGAGTACATAATTAGGAAAAGCGGGAAGCTTAGCCCTTCCTAATAGAAATGGCTTGCATGTTCGGCACATGAAGGCCGAAATTTTGGGAGGGGGTCCCCACTTAGCGTTGTTAAGCGAGTGTTTATGTGCAAGGAAACTGAAATGCACTTATAAGGATTACGGTAGCTAAGTAGCCAAATCGAATGCATTTTAGTTTCCTCGCATATTAGCACACGCTTAACAACGCTAAGCGGGACCCTCTCCGAGGTCTGGGGATCCGCTTATACACGTAAATTTAACCTAAGGTAGGCGATTAGACAACCAGATCCGTTTTAATTCAAATGCATACAAATTAATGATGAACTATGGGAAGTGGCACCCCCGAGATTCTGCCTTAATCAGCCGAGCATTTCGCAAGCCATTTCCGTTAGGAAGGGCTAGCCTTCCCATCTTCCACATATACTCTATTACATAGCAAACCCCAAAAAGTGTTTGCCATAACACCCAGCATTTTGAAGGAAGCCAGCTTGCAAATTTAGGAGACTCTCTGCATTGCTAAAAGATTCTTTCGTTTCTCTACTATTTGAAAATCGAATATATTATATACAGTATAAGAATTATCCAACTTAAGTATAAGAATATATTATCAAAACACCATCAGCAACAATTAATGATAAATGCACACAATTAAACAAAGCAAACAAAAATCGAAATAAACAGTCACATCCTTTTGAGTATTAGCACAGTAAATATCGCACATCCGCGTTCGGAATGATAAAAATTCACAAAATATATAATTACAGTCTGTAGTATAAAAATTGAACAACGATTTAAAGCAGAATAGCAAACTCTGTACTAAATAGTTTAACTAAAATAGGTTGATATGGTCTTTAACTAGTACAGAGAATGCAAGTAAAGCTTTAATAAAAGTTAAGAGTTTATACAACCAGGTAAAAGCCCATGAAATACATTAACTAATTATATACATAATCAAGTAGTGCTATAAAAAGGCCTCCAAACACAGCAAAATCGTTGATCAAATTTGTTTTAAAATTACACTAACGAGTGAATCAAACGCACGAAAAGGTTGAAGGTGGATTAGTGAATGGCAAAAGTGCGAAACGGGGAGCGGAGCGTTACCACGAACAATTAAAGGTATCTGAGCATACAGATGAACAAAATCTGACTTAATAATTTGCTTTTTCGAAAAATAAATAGTGACTGTTTTGGAACAGTAAGCAGTTGATAGGCTAACTTTCTGTGAACACTGCAGTGGCAATAGTGTGTATATAAGTCTTGGCAACGCGGATGAAATGAACGAAGTGCTGTTTACAAACTACTACATAATTTGTTTGCAACTAATTCTACCAGACTGACGGACCTGTGAGCAATCGAGGTGCTGCTTTTGAGCCATTTAACAGCCGATCCTTTTCACTCAAAAAGCCTATATGCAAAAGATGTTTGGGTTAAGGTACGTATGGAATAATACAATGAGCAAAGATAAAACTATGTATTTTATACTAACAATATTATGGGTAGCATACTAAGCTTTTGATGAAAAGGGTAAAACACCGATAGTGATTCGTGAAGACAAGGTGCACAGGAAGTGATGAGAAACGATGGTGTAAGAAAACTTATTATCATTATTACAATGTTATTATTTATTACGCATAAATTTGTTCGATTTTGTTGTCACAATTTATTATATTGAAATTTATACTTAAACTTGGCAAGTTTGCGTTAACGCCAATTTAGAAAAGCTTCTTGCCGTTCTTATAAAAGCAAGCTAATCTAGAAATACTGTCGTTTTATACATAGACTGAACATTCACCGTTTTCTGTATAAATTAAATGCTGGTTGGGGGAAACCTTACGTTTAATGAAGAATCGAGTAAATTTGAAAATCTAGTGCACTAGTGCAGATTGCAGATTCTCTAAAAAATGCAAGTTTTGGAGACGGAGCATCCTGCATAGAGATCCTAGATTTTGGATAAACTGTGACATATCCGAATTAAATTTCTATATAAAGTGAGCTTCGTGGAGTGCGAGCTGATAAACAGCAGAACTGTATACAGAAAAGGATGTGCAATATATTGTAAAGAAAATGCAAAGCAGTGCACAGCAATCCAACAACGAACGACAGATGAAGATGAACAGAAAAAAACATTAGAATAAAAGTGAGAATATAAAAGCAAGAAAGCTGAATAATACCAAATCTAGAAATAAAGCTAATTCACACATGGACAAGGCATAGGCAGGGGAGTTCTATCGAAGTTTAATATATCAAACATTTTCAACTAAAATGCCAGATTCCAGCTACATAAAAGGGGCTGGAAAAATTTGGTGCTTTGAAGGGAAATAAAATGAAATTGGTTATATACCTACCGCAGGGAAAGGTCGTGATTAATTCTAATTCTAATTTTCAAGACTGTACACACTTATTTCAATATGGAACTGTATCTTCTAACATTACAAACGTGAAAGGCACCCATCTCATCCACGTGCAGGCATCTTCTCAAGGGTAGAAAGCAGGAACCGTTTTTACAACATTGTACACAGAAACAAACTACGTACACGCAACAACCAAATGCAGAATTGTGTGAAAAGTGTCTTTAATACGTATATGTATGTATATCACTATCTGAACGACTATTAAAGCATGCTAAAGCTAAAAGAAACAAACATGGCCTCCACATAAAAAATTATAGTAAAGTAGAATAATTATACGTATGTAGAAATTTCCAGGAAAACACACAGATGCGGCAACCGGGTTCAGATGGGTACCCGGACCCGGACCCAGACGGGTACAAACCTTGCTAGATTTCGAATCCAGAATAAATGTTTGAAATTAAAAGAAACGTCTTAAAAAGGTCATTAAGTAAAAAAATGAAAGTTAAGCTGAAAGTTGGATTTAGGTACTGTGGTTATCGTTCCATCAAAAACTTCAAAACACTTGTGTATTCTGACAATTACTCAAGTTTCGCTTTATGCGACTGCTACCCGAATTCCGGGGTCAGGACGGGTCCAAAATCTTGGGTCAGGAGCCAGCTACGCACACACCAACCAAAGAAACAATTAGCCAGCCAGAGAATTATCTCGTTATAGCTGGTAGTTAAACCGACAGTTACAGCACAGTAAACAAAGGTACGAAACAAGGAAAAGTTAAAAGTACTCAGAATATAATAGAGCAACAATACCAGCCTTATACCATTAAATAAGTGTTATTTGCTCAATATGTATATCAAAGCTGAGACAAATGTACAATATAAGTAAATAATCAAGTAGTTTACATAGAAAACAAAACGTATCGAATTACAAATTAACACAGAGCAAAAACCTCAGGAACGATTATTAACAAAATTATCACAACAAAATAATGACCATTCAGGAATTACAAGTGGCTGCTCACTCCACAAGCCTTCTGTGACTGCTCTGAAATAAGATCTATACAAAAGTAGAAAAGAAGCTAATCTTCCCAGCGGTGATGAGACATCCCAAAATGATAAGAAGCATAGGCCAAATTTTGAACAGGTCGCCGGAAACGTTGATCACTCAAGCAGTAGCTAGTCCCAATGGTGCCACCGGAGATGCAGTATTGAAGTTTTCATCACGTCTCGGCTAAACAAATATATAGACAGAGAAATGCTATGAACCACTTAGTTTAGTGTATATAAATTGCAAGCAGAAATAGGTCACATCAAAGCCATTTACTCATAACATTATGTAACGGTTCAAATGAAGACTTTCCCATCCCTCGTAGACGCCAACTTGGCAGCTAGTGGACCAACTTTACTGACGCATTGCAAGAGATCGATACCGCACTTTATTATCTATTTGGTTGAAGTAACGACATCGGATAAACTCAGAGCCTTTTCAAGTTGTAAGAATGGAGTAGAGTAGAGTAATTGTTTTAACTCGTTGTAACTCCATTCAAACTGGATTTTACCTCTTTTATCACTTTCATGAAAAGGATCGAATTAATTTTAACTCTACCCTTTCTTGAAAGGTCTTCAGTTTCACCCTTCCACCCACATTGCAAGATTAAAAATTTCCTAAAATTCTAAATGTCAGCTTCAGCTAACAAGTTAATGTTGTCCTTGATGCCTTTTACCTCTCCCATCTTATTCTTGGCATACTCTATGCGAATACCACCACGATCAGATGACAACAGGACAAACCCTTGCAGGCTGCTCATGGCTTGTGAAGCCTGACGGACATCCTGAAACAAGCGTTAAAACAGAAATAATGACATAAATAAATAAATTAGACTTTAAGCTTACAGTTAAACAGTTCCACATTGATAACGTGATAGCAGTCTTTGCTACCATTCTGACTGGATCGGCAACTGACAGCTATTTCGAAAATCGCCCAATCTACAGCCTAATAATCTTGGTTCAACGGATTAGAGCGATTAAAATGAGGACAGATTACAATTTTTTAATCGTGCATATTCTCAGAAGTTGATTAAACAAACAGGTCAATTTCAATCCACTGAATCGATAGGAAAGAAAGCCATTAAAAGTTTGCTTTTTAAATTTTACCAGTTTGATTTTCACCAGAATGGTGCCTTCAACTCAACGTAACTTTTCCAGTAAGGGCAGACAGACAAATTCCCAACATTTTTAGCCCAACCTTGAAGTTATATACATACGTATAAGCACTAACCCGAACTGGATAATGTCATTAACCAAAACATTTATTTCAATAAATTCTGACTTAAACACTTTAATTTTCCAGTTCAACGTAAATTTTCTATACAAATGACCAGGAATTATACCTGATATTCAACAAACGCCACCGGAGATCCATTTTTATTATGCATTCGTAGCCGAGAGAACCCAGGAAAACTGAAACCAAAACATCAAACTTTATAAGCGTCTACATCGTATTGCCTGTTCGTATTTAGGTAAAACAACATCTACGTAGTCAGGCATGTGGAAGTGTAAAGAAATTTCAGGATCACAGAAAATAGTCAGTTTGCTTGTTTGTACCTTCCGAAAACCTCTTTCAGTTCCTGCTCATTAACCATTGGTCCAAGATTGGCCACAAAAAGAGTGGTGCAGGGAGCATTGGAAAAAGCCAAGGCAAATCCCGTAGGAGTGTTGGTCCCGCCACCGGCTAATTGAGCCGCTGCAGCCACTGCGGAGAGCGAAGTAACTGGAGTAGTGAGTCCGGCGACCCCGACTGACGGCGAAGACAATGACAGCGGACCCCCCGTAGAAATCACAGCCGGAAATCCAGCAGCAGTCATTAGACTTGGGTGAGCAGCCAGGCCAGTTAGGGATAGGTGACTTTGCAACTGAAATGCAGAAAACTAAGCTGGTCGTGCGATTTGATTCGAGATCAGTGACGGTACAACGAATCTATGCTAGTTTCAAAGCAAAGGTATCTGCAATTTTTTATATTGAAGACAGGCTTCCTTGTAGTACAAGACAGGCTCCTGTAGTAGTAAGTATATACAATCCGCGTTTCAAGACGTAATTCACAATTTACACGGGGTAATTATGTACTACCACGATAGTGAAAATTAAACCAAAATTTGCGAGACAGGAAGCAAAAACGGCAACTAACTCCAGGAAGGAGGTTACGAATGTTCTTTACTCCCCGTTCGCTTGGGAGGACAGGGTTCATGCGGACTTTTCAGTTTCAATTTCCAGGTTTTTATTCCTGCTGGAGCAGGAATGTATAAAAAGGAAATTAGTATGTTCATTGTAGGGTGAGTCACTTCTCTATTCAGAAACCCTATCTTCAACATAGGGCTAACTTAGGGCCGGGTTTTTTTGTGTGAGATTATGCAAATTAGGTTTTGCAACCACTATTTAAGGAGTCGCACAGACTGCCTTCGCGCAGTCTTCGGCTGTCAGCAACCTGAACGGTTGCATGTTTTTGAACACCAGTGTGGCTTGGGAGCTACACAGAGGTGTAATAGGTAGTTACGTAGGTTTGCACCTGGCTTGATTTAGGCTCACCATTCGCCAACGAGATGTGGGGCTTAGGCCTACAATCGCCAAATTTTAGCAGCTAAAGTTCAGCGGAGGAGGTTGAAAATAGGAATAACAAAAACAAGAACGCTGTTACAGATGGGTACTAAACTGGAAAATTAGAATAAGACGTTTTGTTCAAGATGCCAGTGTTAGTATACTACACTTTGAAAGTGGTCACTTTTGTGAGGGGTCTATGCTCAAGCCGTACCTAAATAGGGTTCACTGAAGTGATCGATTAATGAGGGGATTAGCTGATTGTAAGTCATACATATATGGAACATTACGAAGAGCAATAGTAATAATTCGAATTCGAAAACTACATATGTGAACTCGAAAGCAATCAGCAAGTGATGTCGTTTGCAACTTAACTTAACTCTAGCTTAATTCATTTGTTGTTGATTAATAACAGGTCTGCAAAGGAATATTGCCCCTTTTGGGGCCTGCTTGTTCCAGGTTTTTCAAGGTTTTCAGCGGCAATTTTCCAGGTTTTGTATTATTAAATTTGGATCAAATTAGCGTAAATCTGGAGCATTTTTGGGGTACCAGGACCTTAAAACCAGCGATGCAGACCCAAGCCCGACAACCAGGCCCCTGTCCCGACATAATTAAAGTAACGGTAAATCTTGGCTGGGTTATCCGGAAAAATCCGGAAAAAATGCGAAAAACTAGTTTTTTTGGCTTTTCCAGTGTTTTTTCGTTTTTCGATAACCCAAATTGTTTTAAACGCTAAAAAGTTCAAATTCTAACGAATTAAAGTGTTAAACAGTATTTTAAAGCTAAATATAATTTCGAAAACTTTCGGAAATTTTTCAACAGTTTCACAAAATTCTCATAACTATTTGAAGTTATCGAGTTGTCCGGTGCCCATGGTGCGGTAACTATTGGCATTTTGAATCAAAGTTTTGGAAATATGAAGGCTAAAAATAGGTTAATCTTTACAAAACTTGTCCTTCGTTAAAATCCGAAAAAGAGTAGTGTTAAAGTGCTAGAAATACAAATCTAGTGTTAAAAAGTGTAACAAACTCTTCAAAAGTCTGAAAACTACATAATGACTAACGAATGTAAAACTGTTTTTAATATTTTTACTTTTTCTACAATTTACATATTCCTAGTTTTTTTAATTTTGACGGCGTAAATTTACAAAAATCGCTTCTCCGCGTTATATATACATCCAAATGATGTAGAAGCTGGTCAGAGAAGGGCATTTAGTATTCATTTTGGGCTACGAAGCATGTATTATGATGGTATGTACAATGCACTTATATGCGCCGAAGGCGCGAAAATATTTTGAAAAATGGGTGTTTTCCACATGGCACGGAAAAAACCCTGAGGGTCCACAATTTCGGGGGGGCTTCCCACCATTCCCCCTCCCCCCTGGCTACGTGCCTGCACAGGGGTCAGGGGGCGCAGTCCCCCAAAAGTTGAAGACAATTTTTAATTTCACAGTAAGTTTGCTCTTAAAAATTTTGAATTCTTTTGCTTGAACAGTTAAGAAGATTGCGTATTTTAGTTTGCTATGTCAAGCCAAAATAGAAACAAAAACAAAACATATACGTACATAGTACATGTGCATAGGCAGAAAATATAAGCAACTGCAGACAAAAGGCTGACTGTAGAATCGAAGAAGTAAGCGGAGTCTGGAGGAGACAGCCCCCCAAAGAAGAAGCCAGCGTTCAAACTACAGCGAATTGCCTCAAGAAATTAATGTATACGCACCCTTAAAATTCCAACTATCGAATTTTAAGGCTGCGTATTTTTAATCTGAACTGCGTAAATGCGTAGAATTTAAGCAAAAAATCGTGCAACCAACGGGAATTTTGGGTGGGTGAGGAGCCTCACAAAAGTAGAAGAATTTTTTAAAGCAGGACCTGTTGGATAAAATTTCAGTATAATTTTCGGTAAACGTAATTATTGGTAATGTTCGCCTTTTAGGGTAACTCTTCAGATTTGTGTTATGAAAATAAAATTTCAAATAAAAAAGTTTAAGGAAAGGCGTATTGCTATAAAACATATGTATACATAGAATACCAAATAGAAAACTATACGTATATATGTACAAACCATGAGTGAAAAGCTGACAAACCGGGCTAAACAAAGTCACAATTTGGGCAACTTATTTCAATCTCAATGGCAAATATAAGAAATTTGGTAAAATTTTGGAATCAGTCAGCAAATTCCAGGTTTTTCCAGGTTTTTCCAGGTGTTTACCCTAATTCCAGGTTTTTCCAGGTATTTCCAGGTTTTTCCAGGTCGCATGAACCCTGGGAGGAGAAGATACAAATATTCGCCTGGTCGGGACTAAAACTAAAACAACGCCTAACCTTAGAAATGAGGGAAATTTTGAGAATATGTAGTTGAAAATAATATAAATTAATAAAATTATGAAATATATATTCACATTACGTTAATAATTAAACTCAGTAAGTAAGCATTGTTGCATGGCAGCTTACATTGGTGAAACATAAGGGAAATGGATTGGCTGAGTGGTGGGGAGTCCCTGGTGTCCCTGCGGTGGGGGCGGCAAAGATTTGATGGCCTGAAAGAGCAGAGGCGGCTGGAGAGGCCAGTGACTCAGCTGCGGCATAGGCTGCTGGGGTGGCCAGCCCAGGATGGAACAGGTGCTCAGCTCCGGCGCCCCCACTCCCAGCGCTCCCGAGGGCGCTCCCGGGGCAACCCCCAGGGCTCCCCCCAGCGCCCCCTGCAAGGAAGGCCCCTGTGAACACTTCTTCTGAAAACAACAAAAGCAAACACACATTGTCATAGTATAGAAATTTACATTCACTTTTGGATTAAACAGGGTGGGACCTTTAATGTTAATGAATGCAACATCTATGGTTCATTTAGTGTTTCCAGTATTTTGTTTTTGGTAACTGTCCAGAAGTTCGGTATTACCCACGTAATTTTCAATCCAGTAAATATATTAATTTAAGAGAAGACGAAAGCAAACCCCAGACAGCACTTGATTCTAATTCTAATTCTTCGCAGTTGGCGAATATGGGATATATTTCGATGATTTATAAGATTTTTCTTTGATTGCGTCCCATCAGAAGCGAGACATATAAACAGGTTTTAAGACATTTTCGAAGCATTCACTGCAGGATTAAATCGAAGAATATTCAATTCTCTGATCAAAACTGACTAAAACGCTAGCTTACAGTTCCCATCAACTTTTGATACTGCTTAAGGCCAGAATTTTCTAGTTTGAATATTTGAAAATCATGAAGTTTTAATTTCACATCAGTGACCGACCAGTGCCACTCCAGTCCAACCACTTTTCATCTAAAAACTGAAAATTTCAAAATAAAATGGTGAAAAGTTGATAATTGTAGGATTTAAAACTTAGGAAAACACATTTTACTTGTAGGGTTGAACCTCCTCGGATAATGAAAAATAAAATTTAACCAACATCCCGGGCGGGAGATTTAACTCTATCGACTCCCATTCGTCAACTCTTGTAACTAAAGTCTTACCAAAAATTCTTGGAACCGAAACGTGAGCGGCTGTCCTGAGTTATCATTAGAAGGTAGCCTATATAATGTATATATTTTTCGAATCCTCAGGAATCCCGAGATTTCGAAAATCCGAAAAAATCCGAAATTCCGGATTTCATTCACGGAAAATTTAAAATTTTTAGTTTTTAGCCCAATTTTTATCGCAATCAAAATTTGGTCGAATAGAGCTGGTCCCGCCACACATTTTTTGCTCTTAGAAGCTTTTCACGAAAATGCACCCAATTTCCGGAATTCCGGGTTTTCAAAATTACCGGATTTTAAAAATTTCCTCCAATACCCACAAAATGGGTATCATTCGAAAGCTCTTATCGGGCTGAACAACTTTCGTCATAGAACGAATTCGTGAAAATGCACTCAATTCCCGGAATTCGCGAAAACCTGATTTTCCGGATTTCAAAAATTTTCGCCAATACCCACAATATGGGAATCATTCGAGAGCTCTTGATGAGCTGAAAAATCTTGTAATAGAATCAATTTGCAGAAATTAGCCCAGTTCTCGGAATTCACGAAAAACTTCCAAGCTAGAGTGAAATCCGGAATTCGTGAATTCCGGGATTTAGGTGCATTTTCAGACATTGGTTCTATTACACGATTTGTTTAGCTCATCAAGAGCTCTCGAACGATACTCATCTTGCGGGTATTGGAGAATTTTTAAATTCCGGTAAATCCGGTATTCTCGAATTCCGGGAATTGTGTGCAATTTCAAGAATTCCTTCTATTACAAAAGTTGTTCAGCCTCAGCGCGATAAGAGCTTACGAATGATACCCATCTTGTGGGTATTGGGGGAAAGTTTTTAAAATCCGGAAATTTTGAAAACCCGGAATTCCGGAAATTGGGTGCATTTTCGTGAAAAATTTCGAAGAGCAAAAATGTGCAGAGGGACCAGCTCTATTCGATCGTGAAAACAAAATTTTGATTGTGATAAAAATTGGGCGAAAAACGATAAATTTCAGATTTTCCGTGAATGAAATCCGGAATTTCGGATTTTTTCGGATTTTAGAACTTCCGGGTTCCTGAGGATTCGAAAAATATATTCATTATATAGGCTACCTTCAAATGATAACTCAGGACAGCCGCTTACATTTCGGTTCCAAGAATTTTTGGTAAGACTTTAGTTAATTATATATATATACAAAGTAGTTATACCACAAACCACGACAATTAACTGTAAATAAATCAAACTTACCTTAAAGATTACCTTTACTGAAGTAACTAAGCTTTTTATCGGATAAGGTAATGGAGGGTTTGTATATTAAAGTGTTGAATTGCTTGTAATGTGAAGAAAACTGGTGTTAACAAATAGCTTATAGTGTGACTCACTTACAAGTGCTGCACTTCAAAAAAGGATCACGCTAGATATTTTTCAATATAAAAGAAGAGCTTGTACGTAATAATAGCGAGAAAGCACAACATCTAGAGAGAGGTCATTGCACACAAGTTGCTCAAAGTCAAGCTTTAAGAGTGTAGTAACAAAACAATTTTGCACAAAACTGTATTCAAATCTTACCAGAAAATTCTCAAAGAACGCACGCGTGCTGTGTATTAAAACCGTTCAAGCATGAATAAAACACTGTTACATTATATATGACTTTAGGAGTAGGACTTCGTAGGAACCGACTTTACCAAAATAATATGCCTATATAAAACACCGGTCTCCTCAAATTGAAGAATAACAACCTTCTGTAATTATTCAAGTTTCCCTTAACCAGCGTAGTCAAAAAGCAAACATAAGATTTTAGAATAAATAATACGGATCAATCAGCCACAATTTCCTACTTTGGAATACACTAAGTCTGGATAGTGATGAAACAAAGATTCTTCTATCATTTTTTGCTTATTTTTCGGGTTGTAATACCAAATTTTCAAGCAAAACTCTGACACTACCCGGGTTTTTCTTTGTTTTTCATCTCTACGATCCATGTTTTCTTTATTAAAGTCAAATAGAAACAGAGAATGTCGTCTGCACTAAGTCAGCGGATTAAGTTACGAGCTGTTGATCGAGAATACAGAACAGATTTTTTAACGACACCCAAATCTGGACAACCCTGAACTATTGTAAACCCCTCCTCTTTCCAAAAAACTAGCCAAGAACAATTTATGTGTTCACAATTTGTATGGTTACTGTAACAGTGTGCTGTAGGTGTAGAAAATACAGTAATACAAACAAACAAATAGTAAGAAAATATAATCAAAAGATAAGTGAAGAAGCGTTGGCAAGACTTACGACCAGTGAAGGGGTGAATAAAAGTGGCAGGCAATGCAGGCGCGGGTGGAGAGGCTTGCTTCGGTTTGCTCACTTTTGTATTGCTCTTAGCAAACTCCAGTCGAATGGTCTGCGGCAGATCTGGGTCGAACTTCACACCCTAACATAAAAAATACTAAACAAAATAAAACAAATATAACAAATAAAAACAAAGCAAAAACAATTTAATGTTTACTAGGCATTGTAGTTTGGCCTGGTGTATCACAAGCACAATCTACATAGTGAACGTATGCTCTGCACGCTAGGATCTATCATCACGAAAGGAAGGACCTTTGCACTATTATGAAACACTGTTGTCTTTTACCAGCGAAGTTCCAGAATCAACTGATTATATAATCAATGCGATCACGTGGACACAAAGTGATCCTGCGTGCCTAGTAATTACTGGTCCTACTCTACCTCACTTGTTCAGTGCCTATGTTTATACATAACTCAAAAGCTCCTAAGTCCTACCTCGAAAACAATTGTAGATTATAAGGCCCTGTGGACGAGTACGTATAGATACATATATTACATATAAGGTACATATATATGTAAAGGAATGTGATCTGTGCAGCAGAACATTGCAAAAACGATTGTGATTTGGAATCAAACAGTTATTTGCGTATCTATATAAGTGAACCCTTTTGTATAAAGTGTAGGCTAAAGTAAGGGTAAGCGTTGCTTTTATGTGTGGCCTTTTTCAATAAAAATGATAGTGAACGACTGGGAAGCAGGTGTGGGGAAATTGGTTGAGAAGCTTGCTGAAACAAGTTCATCTGTCAGCATAGTGGACTGCGGTGGTAAGAATCCAGTCCGCAGTCAGAAAGGCAGCGGCTGGCACAGATAGAACTATGCCACCTTTATTGGCGCCTTAGCAACATAGTTACAGCTTGAATCAATAAAGAGTTTATAATTATAAACTTGGTCACCAACTTAACATGGTCTCTGGGCTGTCAAATTCTGTTTGTTTTTTACATGAAGAAGCTGCACCAATGAAAAAGAACCCAGGAAGGAGGTTTTTAGGTATATACTTTAGGTACCGAGTTGTAGATGAAGCTGAACTCGACCCAGGGAACTGGGAAGGGCAGGGCAGGTAAGGTAGGTAAGCTATCGAGATAGAAAGTAAAGAACTGGCGCACGCTTTCTGATCTATAGACAGACATGGTTTACCATCATTCCGCTACACTGACACTTGAACTGAGTCGGCATCCATGTCAACCAATTTTCTATGCCTGCTTCCCTGACAGTGAGAAAAATTTACTGTACATTTGACTTGAGTTGAGTTGACGTGATATTTAAATTAGAAGATTTTTAAACAAAAACAAGAGACTAGTGATAAAATATTGTAAGAATTGAAATTGGTGCTCAAATGATGGTTCAATATCAAAAGCAAGGTCTGCTGCTGTCAGATGTTGCTTCACAACACAGTTTCCGTGAAAGTGTGAACGAATTTTTTCTACACAGATTTCAGAAATGTTACTGACTTCCCGGCTTTAATTCTAAAATGTTTTCCATCCCTTTTTAATGTTTCTTATCAAAATCCAAACACATCCAGGTTTCCAAACGCACACAGCATTATTTTCGCAAGGAAAAGCTAGAAGGATCAACAGAATTACTGTACTTAAATCTATATACAACATACAGAATTGGAAACGGCTACAAAAGTTCACTGTGATGTACGCAGCTAACGTTGGCAATAATGGATGTTCAGCTGTGGTTTCACACCGTTCATCTTTTGCTTTTTCGTTTGCACTATTTCTATGCGATAACTAAAAAATCAGAAAATTCTAAAATCAAGTCCAGCCCGAATACCTGTAAATCCTGCTTAGCTGCTTCAGCCAAAGCACGTGTGCAAAATGTCACAAATCCAACGGGCTAAAAGTAAAACAATAAAAGCATTAGCAATTACGCCAATCTTACATAGCAGTATGGTTATTAAAGATGTAACAGAAAAAACATTTGTTTTATATAATTATTCTTAAAAACTTTCAACCGTTTGCAGTATTTAGAAATGAAATTGTGAAAAAAGCCATGCTCGTTGTTGATCAATGACACATCACAATTGAGTAGTGACTGTTTCACATTTTTACAACCATTTTTCGTTTTAAATTCTTGTTTTCAGATTTTTGACAGTAGCAATGTGACGGTTTGAAGCTAAAAATCGCTGCGACGAAATTTATAATGAATTTGTTTTAAACCACAGCGAAGGAAACGGTTTGATTTGGCAGGCACTCACTTCATGTGACGTTTGCCGAATATGGGCATTACAGCAAGGGCATGGCGTTTGCCGCTTGATTAGTCGATACAGGAAAACAGTAATCTTTCAGATAACATAATACGCACATAATAAGAGTAGCAGTAATTTGTAGAGCTAAAGTATGTGACAGTGATTGTATCAGATGTGCAGATAGCGAATTCTTAGTGTTACAATTATTTGAATGTACCTGCTACTGAAATCGTATCGATGCACCTTGAAGAAACGCTCCCTTTATTATACGTAGTGTTAAAGATATAAACTATTAGGTATTACTAAATTAGCATTTGACATCTTTAGAGGAGGGCGTCCACATTCGAGGACGAGGACCCCCTCCCATAAGTATACATACGTCCTACGGGGGGTGCCCCCCCTGATTCGGGCCTTCCCCCCAGATATCTAAAGTGCTCGGGAAAATAGGGTTTTGAGGGTAAATTTTGAAAAACTTTTCCGGCTCCGCTGGATTTTTAAGCATTTTTAGCTATTTTAAGCTTAGGTTAAGGTACGTAAGTTGAGCTGAAACTTAAATTTAGGTTAAAAATAGTTAATTTAGTAGCTCAGCAGCAAAAAATAGATACTTTTAAGCATTTTTCGAAAAATATTTCTTCCCCCCAGAAATCCGTGCCCTCGCCAAACCTGAAGGGGGGACCCCCCAGACTCCAAGTTAAGGAGCAATTGCAACGTGGGATGGGTGCGTTGCAGATGAACAGGACAGAGTGAGCTTTGGAATGAAATCGAATGAAATGAATATGAATGAAATGAAAAATTAAAAAGAATGTTTTCCTTGCCGATTGTAATAAAGTTGCGAAGCTAAAAAATCGGGCAAATTGTAATCCCCCTCGATTAAATTTTTACACAACATGTCAAACAGAGAAACAATTTGTCAATTTCTACTCACTACAATCCATACTGCTGAATATACCCTACACGATAGGAACTTTTACGAGGGTAACCTTACAAGGCATAATTTCTGGTTTTGAACTTGAATGTTACGAATATAAAGGAGTAGGAAAAATATTTATTTAAGAAGTGAGCACAACAATGCAAGCTCGACTTGGAAGATTAGCAACTCTGGAATGTGAGAGTTACAAAAATCCAAAATTTATGAGGTATACATATCTCCTATCATGAAGTCCTATCCAAAACTACAAATCAGTTAGCCAAACTGCAGTTGGTGCTATTTTTGTGGTAGAAGGTCTGCTTGTGATTTGTGCAGTGTGATATAAGTAATCACCAACGCTACATAAACTGTGCTACAGAACATCGCCCAGAAAGCAATGAATGGACACTGAGGTGAAAATGGTGAAACACTAATTGTGGTTTTTAGATTGAATTGTGAACAAGAATTTTACCCTTCCAGCCACATTAGGGGATAAAGGATCACAGCCGGCAAAGAAAGGCATCTGAAACGATTTACCCAGACTTGTAAGAATATTCTACTTTTTTGCAACAGTGGTCATAAAGCTAATAGCACACTCCCCTTTTATTGAAAACATATATACAAATTGAAATGAGTACTTAGCAAAAGGAATTGAATTTGTTTGTTCGATGATTTCAATTGTATACGTATATATTCCATTTTTCCTGTACAATTTCGTATACGATCATAATACTTTTGTCATACGTACACAAGCATATCATAGGTATACAGTCAGTAGCTATAAGATTCCTAATATGTGTAAAATTTACAAGCTAGATTATGTATCGGATCCCGCGACGTATGTACAAGTGCAAAAGATCTTGGTACATATCTTTCCACAGCTTTGCGTGATACTCTCATAATCCGATTTGAGACGTAGGCAGCCCTGTTTACCGTTTTAGCTTGTCTTGTCTCTAAGTAGATCTCCAGGGCAAAACCTTTCAAAACCTTTCCCTCTCTTTCCAATCTAGAGAATTATTCACTAATTAGACCCGAAGCAGGAGTGTTAGCAAAGCAACTGATTAATATGCAAGAAACTGTCTAAGCCTTAATGCAAGACAGATTTCTTGTAGGCTTATACAGCAGTACTGCTAGAATGAGAATGAGAAAGAAAACCTGAATCCCTATTTCTACAGGTGAACTCAATTTTCAAATGCTCAAGCTAGTCGGCCAGGAAAACTCATTTGCGTCTCACTGCCTTAAAGGCGAACCAATTGTTGTTAGAAATATCAACTGTCTTAGTCTTCTACAATAATATAATTAGGCAGAGGGACTACTGAATTTTATAAAGCTATAGAGGATCAACTGAATCCAGGCTACAGTTACGGTAGTTAGCTACTGACAGAAACAAGTTAACTTAGAGCATAACCAGATCTGAGAGACTTGGCTTACCATGTTAAAGCTTACCGATGACGCTTTCCCGTTTTTGCTTGTCACTTTCAGGAGTGAGCTTTCATAACCCTACAAAGATTTTGCAGACATAAAAATATTCCATAAATTCTATTAAAGTACGAAGGCGAACAAGGGATTCATCCGCAAAGAAGCGTATACATGTATGTAAATGTAAGTAACAGCAACATAAAAGCTAGGATTTCAGTGTATCATGTCTAATCAAGAATATACAGAAATGTAGCGGAGGTGCCGGAGGACAGTTTTGTAAATTAACCGTTGCTTTAATTCTCGAAACTGCCGAATTCTAGTAATTGGCAAGCAATTTTGTTCAATTCTAAAAATCATGAATAGTCTCAAAGACTGAACCAAAGTTTTTCTCATTCCAGAACTCAGGGCAGACGTCATATCATTTTCAAAAAATTAGAAAAACTGCTTGATGATCAGGGCGCGGGGGGAGGCGGCGGAGCAGAGAATTTGATAAAAAAATATTAAGAAATCAGAAGCTGAGAAATTTTAAGAAATTCTTCAAATTTGTGACTTCTAGAATTGTCTGCATATCCTTCTTTGAAATGACGACGAACCGCACGGGTCGATGTTACCAAGGACGTTAACCCGGACTGAAACCTTTCCATTTTTCCAGGTAAAAAGCTTTTTCGCATCTACCAGTGCGTCCTGACACAAGCGTTTTTATTTTGACGCAAATAAATTTATCCTGACACAAAGTTAACGATCCTGAAAGTATCCAAAAAACGAAAACTGTTTATGAAAAACTGCGCGTAAAACGTTTTCAAGAAGAGAGTTAAACAGACATTAAAATTCTGCTAGTTTTGGCTATTGGGTGGCCGCGGCACCCAGACCCTCCCCCCGCATTTTGACATTGCATTCTGATGCTTTCTTCGATATGTTCTTTTCTTCTGTAGTAGCATTTAATGTTGAAGATCTGTACATATGTATTCCGAAAAGAAATCATAACCAAAAAGTTTAAAGTTAAGTTTAGCTTTACTTTAAACTAATATGAAATACACCCCAATGTGAAAATACGACCACTGAAAGAACTATCGACCTTTATTTCCATGAGGACTTTTCACTGATATTGTACATACGGTCAATGACGAGTCCAAAACGATACATGAAATGAAAGTCACTATATACGTACCTTATAAGTTCGAAAAAGAAGATAAAGCTCTCTTGGCTTGGCATCCATAGGCAATCCACTGACAAACAGTGTCCTTACCTGAAACAAAAATAAATACATCACAAAATATATATACCAAACGATCCTTCCAAATTACTACAAAATAATATCTAACCAATAAACTATCTCAGTGATATCTCTTAAGCAGATATTCCGTTCATTTTCAAAAAGTATCGTCATTAGTCCCTTATAGCATTCAGTCCCTTATTGGTGATTCTTCTGAACTGCACCCCTTCGGAGTGACAGCAAGCTGAATTTGTGTCAGAACGAAGCTAATTTTCTATGGCCAGAGATGTTCAATCTTTTCAAGAGAAAGAAAAAACTTCCATCCTTCTAAACTATCCTCGCCACTTTAACCCACATCAATTTGGAGGTCCTTGTTCAGCTGCCCTTCTGGAGAAAGTTCCCCTAATTTAGCGATTCCAAAAACAAACTGATAAACACCAGCAGATATTTAAACTGAATGAATTCCTACATAAAATCTGCAAATTGATGCATTACAAGCAATGTTTGCTAATTACGTATGCGTCTATATAATATAATTTAAGTTTATAAGGAGGAAACAGTATTCAGTATTGTATATATATATATATATATATATATATATATATATATATATATATATATATATATATATATATATATATATATATATATATATACGTACTAGGTTTGGGTACCCCTAGGTTTAGGCTTCAAAGATCTACGCACTCAATGCACAGGGTTAAGTTAGAACTAATTGGAATATTTCACGCGTCTGTTCCTTTCAGTGATAAATTCAAACCAGCAGGAAAGCAGACTTCTAACGCAAAATTAAACCTAAATTTCATGTAAGCGAAACAGAAGAAGAGTAAATGACGTCTCGTTGTTACCATACGTACAAAATGTACAGAAGGGGTGCTCTCACTGAAACGACATAGCGAAAGCGCGACATGGCGAAGGCGCGACAAACGGTTGTTAGCGCGACATAGCAAAGGCGCGACTTAGCTAAAGTGCGACATCTCAGTTGCGCGCATTAGCGAAGGCGCGACAACCCCGTTATATATAAATATTCTGCTACCTTTACTGTTTGATAATTTTCTAACTTTTTGTGGCTAAACACTGAACTATAGATAACGTTGTAACTAATTGATAAATTGGTATATAATTAATAATTAATGGCCCGAGCCAACAGGCATATCGTCACATAATTTACAATTTGCAACGATTGCATGCATTCAAAGAATTAATAATTAAAATTATCCGTGAAAAGTTGTTATAAAGTTTCAATGAAATTATTAGAATCTCTCTAATTTGTTTTTTAACGTTAATTTGTTAAAAGAAAAATTGATGGATAAAGATTATAAAATAGACTTTTAAAATTTGTATAAGCTCCAAATTTCAATAAAGACATGATTATTTGGTTTATTATTATTATTATTATTAATTATTATTATTATTAATTATTATTATTATTATATGACAATAAAGACAGACAGTTTGGCTACCTGGAAAGTACCATCATAAAATGTATCAAATTTTAAAATTTTATTTTGTTTGTCCTCCTATGGATAATATAAATGAAAATTTATATTACTGTATACTTGTTTAACTATCACTACTTGAGGCGACCGGCGGCGAAACTTTCAAAATTTTTTGTAAGGGGAAAGACCTAAAAGCTTAATTCCATACTCCTCCATTGATGACCAGCGGGTATCAGAATCACATCTGTAAAAGGTCGCAAGCACGTACTACAATATATAGTTATTTTTTATTGATATTTTACAAGAGTACATAATAGTATAAAAAAATTAATGTTATATATATATTATTATTACTCTCTTATTGGAACTAAGTAATATCAATATCAATAAGTAATGTCAATTAGGTAAAGGTAAAGTGACCCCTGGAGAGAACTCCAACCTACAGAAGGTTATAGGGTGCCGGTGCTTATCTCCGGATTCACAGCCCGAAGCCAGGAGCGACAACTCTAATGTTGACTACATCTGTGGACAACAGATGTAGTCTGATTAGATAATTAGGTAATTTCAGATAATCAGGTACATTTCTGATAATTAGGTACATTTCTGATAAATAGCTTCGATTCTGATAATTAGGTACATTTCTGATAATTAGGTACATTTCTGATAATTAGGTACATTTCTGATAATTAGGTACATTTCTGATAATTAGGTACATTTCTGATAATTAAAAAACTAAAAACTACTACTACTAGTAATAATGTCAATTATTACTAATTTGGTATGATATTTTCGTATTATCGATTAATACTAAATTTAAGTTATTAATTTTTTGAATGCCTGCAATCGTTGCAATTTGGAAATTATGTGAAGATATTCCTGTTGGCTCGGGCCATTATTAATTAAATACAAATTTGACAATTAATTATGACGTTAGCTGACTTCAGTGTTTAGCCACAAAAAGTTAGAAAATTATCAAACAGTAAAGGTAGCAGAATATTTATATATAACGGAGTTGTCGCGCCTCCGCTAATGCGCGCAACTGAGATGTCACGCTTTAGCTAAGTCGCGCCTTTGCTATGTCGCGCTAAGAACCGTTTGTCGCGCCTTCGCCATGTCGCGCTTTCGCTATGTCGCTCTAATGTCATATAACCGTACAGAAACCACAAGTTCAAAGCTTGCAGTTCCGAGTTTTTACGTACATATGTACCTATATTTGAAGTCCGGTAGTCTGGTCATCGGAGCTGTTTGTTAACGTTTAGCTAAATGTGACCGTCGTGTATTCGGTAATGGGCGGAATCAGCTAAACTTTAGCTCTATACATAAATGATATTTGGATGACACCCTTTTAGGAGGCTCCCTCTTACCTCTGAAATATGTACGTACGTTATACATCAACTGTTACCACGAAATGATACTGTGTAAAAGGTACGCATCATAAATTATGAATATTTCTGGGGATCATAATTACTTGCATAGCTACCCATATTTATGCTGTATTTCCCCACCAGTTTCATTCATGTATTCAAGTGCGTGTCACATTTGAAGCTAAGCCTTCTTCTAAAACATATTTCACGCCTCTCCACCACAACAGGTCAACACAAAAACCGGCTTACTGCAATTGCAAATCCAACTAAAATTGTTTGCTTTTCCTCTATTTTCAATGACAGACAACGGACTGCATCGCTCAGTTCTTTTACGATACAAGCAAGCATTAAGCCCAAAACTTAACCTTATATGAACTGAAAGCAAGCTCCGTGTTTACAGTCCATATTTTATAAGAGTTCCAAAATTACAAATTCGTGGAAATAATATAATGCAGGAAAGCAATAACACTGTTCAAGCAAGTCATGTCTAGTCACAGCCGATGCACCTAGAGGTAAAACGATAGAAACAGAGTGTGAAGTTTGTACGCTTTACGTATTCTTGATTGTACCTTGGTTTCAAAACTAACCATAGGTACAACTCGCATGCCTCGGTTTAATAGATTACCTAAGGTGTATGTATCTAATTAGGTCTATATATGTTTTATTTTTAAGACGTTAAATATGTAGTAAAATTTTCCGAACAAACGTTATATCGTTTTCCAAAGTGTTTTACAAACAAGGCAAGGCAAAAGGTTTGATAAGTGATCTGCGACCACTGTATAAGTGCTATTTCAACCAGTTTTAATTTTTGCATTCGAACGGATTCTTTTGTAAACAAAGAATCTCTATTCTCTGCAAACTCTATTTTTACATAGCTAGCTATTATACGTAGTGGCAATTACTCTTTCTATTTCATTATACGTTTACACGTTCGTACATACCCAAAATTGTCTCGTAAAGTCCAAATTTTGCTATCAGCAAGAAGGGATATAATAACGGTTTGCTTTGAACCCCTAACTATTTTGGCCTGTCATATCTCATGTATATATATATGTACGTGTACGCATGCAGCTTCTTAAAGTTTGCATACCGAAAACCAAAGTTCAGTAAAAAGATGCATTTAT
>JASAND010021061.1:0-30000 GCA_030248195.1 Trissonchulus latispiculum | reverse complement strand
TTTGAGAGCAATCAACTTTAACCAAGTTCATAAATTCAAAACTCAATTATGTACCTGAGAACGGCCCTATTTTCAATGCAGAATAATAGACAACTATCATAACTATATAATAGACATTTGAGGTTACGAATGTTTACGCATTCTGCTGAAAAGCTAAAACTTAGATCTAAGTCCAACATTTAGATATATACAGGGATTGTTGTACAAAATAGGTGTATATATATACGTATATAAATGCACAATGCACGACTCTCCCTCAATATACATAACGTTAAACCCTGATACAAACAAAAGTGGATAAATTAAACTTATTTAACTTATTTAGTAAAATTAACGTTATTTATGAAAGCTGATTCACTTATGATGCAAAATTTATGGGGTCTTTTCTGTACTAGCGAACACTTTATTTTTATTTTTCGCGGTATTAGTGATGCATGACTTTTTCTTCGGTGGTATATGACTTTCTTGTTAGTTATCACTAAAATATGAAAGAAGAAAAAGTCTTTCTTTAGTGATAACTTGAAACCAAGTATATTATTTGCAGTCTGTTATTCTTGACTGAGTGTCAGTTAGTGTTGTTGTTGTTGGTTGTGGTTTAGTTTTGACCACGAGAACCAAAAATGTTTCCTCTTTTGCCGAACGTTGTATGCGCAGGGGTATTTAAGGTCTCTGAACGCGAATCAGAAAACCGTTCATAGATGCAGCTTTTTGTTAGCCCAGAAAGAACAAGTTAAAGACTAGCTAGATAAATAAATTTGTTTGTTTAAACTTTCACAATTTTATAAATCAAGACGGGGTGTCCTGGCCCAGCTCATGGAGACCAGAATTTCGGCTAATCTTTATACTGGCTGCGTCTAAATAGTGGGATCTTTAACGTCATGTTTGACACCAATAAAATCAATAACGGACTTTCCTGGCTTCTTGTTCATGGCGGAGTTATACATATATCCAGTAGAGACTTCACGGGCCGAAATTCTCAGGCCCGGCCCGGCCCGGGAAATTTTGTTATCTATAATTTTGGTATGGTCTTCAGTAACTCTTATACGTACATATTGCCAGCAACTGTTATATGGACATATTACATAGAAGTCAAGACGTCACTATTTATATACTGTAGAGAACTAATTTAAACAACATGTGTCGTGTATACACAGGTTGCAGTTTCTAGAATTTCCGGTACTGTACAGTTAGACTGTGATTGTTATTCTTTTTAAAATCGCCTCTTAACCTCTTTTTACCAAATCCTGGCTGAATTTTTATTCATCTTAAGAAAATTACCGCTACTTTTGGTTCATACAATAACGTTCTTTGTATTCTGACAGAAAACACATATAAAATCGCTAAAAAATAAGGAGAAAATTTCTCAAAGGGATTCCACCGAAGACAACCGTTTTTATGTATATATACAGTATATATACATATATATAGAGTATATATATAATATACGTATATATATACGTATATACGTATTGATTTCAGAAGAAACGCACGATTTTCAAAAATAAACTGAACACACTAAAAACACAATATAGATAATTTTTATTATAAGGGCTAGATGAGAACTTTAAATATATATACATACATAGTCAGGGGTGGGTGAAAAAACAATGATTTTTGAAATAAGGTTATATATTACTTGCTACAGAGTGTAGCCAGCCACAAGCCACAACTGGGGGAATAAGATGGTTCCAAATTTTGTTCCTTTATCGCAATAACAGCACGCAAATAATATTTAAAAGCATAAAACGCAATATCTATCTACTTCTAAAAACTGGCAGCCAGGCATATTATTCATCAGGATAGCCTAACTTAGCACAATGGACCAACATTGCTAGGAAATTAAGATTTTTTGCCTGCAAAATCTTACTTTCAACGTATATATAATTTTTAATTTAATCGTCGTCTGTGGTAACTTGCACTGATAAAATGCACCTTTTGCAATATTAACCTTTAAGAAATTGAGTGTTTTACTTATGATGGCTGGCAAAATCGCACAAGTGTTCAAGAATCACCCATTTCAGGTGTAGTCTTTGGCAGCTCCACACTTATGAAACTATCTGGAATGCACACATTTCGTATCACAAAAATGCTCTTTTTAAACCCCCACCCCAAGCACACGTATGTTATGGACCCTAATATTCTTGTTATCCGCATGATTTGCCCCCTAGGAACATCATTTGCCATCATTCCTCCACAGGGGGATGTCATATGGCGTTTTAGCCAGCGGAATGTCTATTGAGGGGTATAACAGTTCCAATGAGTATACAATTAGTTGTTATTTTTGCTTAAATAAAAACTCGACACATGAAAATGTTTGATATATTAAACTTCGATAGAACTCCCCAGCCTATACCTTGTCCATGTGTGAAGTAGCTTTATTTCTAGATTTGGTATTTTTCAGCTTTCTTGCTTTTATATTCTCACTTTTATGCTAATGTTTTTCTTTCTATTCATCTTCATCCGTTGTTCGTTGTTGGATTGCTGTGCACTGCTTTGCATTTTCTTTACAATATATTGCACATCCTTTTCTGTATACAGTTCTGCTGTTTGTCAGCTCGCACTCCACGAAGCTCACTTTATCTGGAAATTTAATTCGGATTTGTCACAGTTTATCCAAAATCTAGAATCTCTATGAAGGTCGCGGGAGAAAAAGCACACAGTTGTTCCCCTCCCCCCTCCCTATGGTGGAAAACGTATGGGGAAAAGAAATGGTCACTATTTCTCAGCAGTATGACCTAGCAAAAATCCGACTAGCCCACGTTATAGAGCACGTCCAGAAACCTCTTCATGCACTAAATAACCCCTGTGACTATTACCAGTAAGTTGGCATAATCTTAGAAAATTTGAAAAATCCTTAGGTTATTAGGTAATTTTTGGGTGTCAACAAACATCGGACCCATGCCACACAGACGCTCAATCGACAACAACAGTTGTTTGTATTGTGATCTTGAAGTACAAGACTCGAACTTTCATTTGCACTAGATTTTGTATCGCTATCATGTGCCAGTCGAGCAGGGTGAGCCATTGTTTTTCTCCCACTTAGCCGGCGATGTCTTCCCCTCCCGACTGTACAAAAGCGATTGAGCATTGGTATTGGTAAAACAAGAACAAAAAGGAAAATCTGGAAAACCAGAAATTTAAGAAACTCCCTAAATACCTTCGAATTGACAAAAGGAAAGGATCTCGAAAACAATATGTATGTACATGCATCTAGCTCTGAGGGAAACCAAGAAAACCAGTTTTATAATAATAAAGTACAAGCCAAAAACGATAAAATAATAACGACGTTTAACGTTATATAATTCTTAGATTACAATATAAATTAAAGATTTTGAGGATTTGATTGGCAGAATAAAAATACCTTGACACAAACCTATAGGACAGCCAAGCAGCCTCCATATATTATAGTCGAAAAATTTGAAATAAAGACGAGGGCTGAGCGAGACCAAATTACATGGAGACGGTAACCGACCACGAGACCCCATACTGAGACTCCCATAGGAACGAAACAAAACCGAGAAGTTTCGCAAACGTACAGAACCAACAAAAAATATATTTTTCGGCATGATTCAGCGTAATTTTACCACTTTAAATGTAAACCACTTTAATCTTAGCTATTTAATATTACCTAATAGGATATAAAACAAAGACAAGGGTGACTAATTCATATACACTTAAGGTGGTGATTCCTTTTGGGCATAAATTGTTGGTTGGCGGCGCAAATCAGGATGAAATTTGGCGAAAGTTTCCGAAATACATTCTTTTAGCGTTCTAACACCCTCCACGCAATCCCGGTTCAAAAATTCGAGATTTCCGATCAGGGCGGTTTTTCCCAATTTCTGAAAGTTTGGCATCAGTTATACAGTTATGACTATATTCATTTGAAAGATCTCGTTGAGCTTCACATTTTTGCTTTTTAAAGCACCTTTCTAGCTTTTCTCTAGCGTGCGATATAGCCGATTTTTTTGTTTTGGCGTCGAAAACTTGTCATTTTTGCAAAAATCAAATAATCCATCATTTCTTGAACTACACAAGCCGGTAAATCAAACTAAGGGCGTCGATCAGAAGGTCTCACAGGGGCAAATTATCCGATGGATGATCGTCTTCCAGCAGCTATCCCGTAGGCTGCTACCATGAAAAATGTAGTTTTTGCAAAAATACGACCAATTTTTTTCCAACGATTGTGGAGCATTCACCATGCAAGTTGGAGGGCTGCTACTTAACAAATGAGTTCTGCACGAATATACCCAGGGACGTTTTTTTAGTTGCCCCGATTGCTGCTTTCTAGGTATAGTAATCGCTTGACAAACTTGGAAAAAGTAGGCAAAATACAGGTTAAGCACACATTTTAGCTTACTTCTCTATAACGAAGAGCGATTTCACAATAAATAAAAAATCGTCCCCAGCTATTTCATAGAGGTATCGAGTGATATAACCGATGTCTCGCGAAAAAATTTAGTGGGGTCTGCAAAAATTCTGGAAAATTATACTTCTTCTAAAATGTGTTAAAAATATTTTAGAACAGCAACATTAGTTTCGTGGCATGCATTAAAAAGAGAAAATGTCAAGCTACATTTTGATATAAAAATGGCTTCTTAACTCCAAGTAATGAACGAGTAATAACGGTGCAAACTTTTGTGACCAAAGGGAATCACCACCTTAAGTTTGTTGAGAAATAATCACTGATGTGGGTTATCGACACTCTAGATCCTCTGAGCAAGCCCTACATTAGCTACATAAGACGTGGTGCTACCCCATTTAGCGCTCCGGTTATAATTTTTCGCAACTGCCAAAAACAATGGACTGTAAAGAGTGTTGTCCATTGTTTTGGAGGCGTGCATCTGCAAACCGACGATTTACTGTAGAATGCTCTACTCCTGAAGTCGCTTTCCTTACACAACTACATAGTTGGGTCTTTCCCATTATAACCACACCCCCCCAACAGCTGAATTGAAAATTCGAAGATGCAGCATTTGACGAATTGAGATAAATTAAAAATTTTAAAATTTAAGAGGGCACCAAGGAGATAAAAATGTTTGTCCACGATTTTGCTAAAAACTTGCATACTGAGCTTTTCTGGGGCCAAAGACCCAAAATACCGTAAAATTGCTACACCCTGGTAGTCTCACAGTGGGTAAACTCCCACCAATCTCAACAAAAAATACTTATTATATATGCAGTGTCATTCTTAATCACATTAGGCAAGTCTTCTATAGTGTCTTATTTCATACTATTTCATTTTGTCAACTTCCTCTACTCCAACCTCACCTCGTCATCCGGGACGGTGTTGACGGAGTCCATGCTCTGACTCGCCGTCAGACTTCCTCCATTTCCGCCTCCTCCGACGCCCTCCACCGTTGTGGACATTTTCATTTTCTTTGGCTCCTCGACGGCTGATGCTGAATCTTCCCCCGTCAGACTGCTACTTCGACTGGACTCGTCCCCAGCAGTCAGGACAGATAAATGCGCCAACGTTCCAATCTCGATCCAACGTTTACTCAAGATCTAGGATGGTTATAGGCTAGAATAGCAGGCAGTTTAAGGGATAAAAGCTGTTAGTACAAGTGCCTGAAGCAATAAAACAAACAATTGTTGATATTAATCTTACAATACAAATGCAGAATCAACAGTTAAACTAAGTATAGAAAAAAGATGTGTAGTGTTGTAATATATTGGACGGCAATTATATAACACGCTCAATCTATTAACACTCGTGACAGAAACTAATCATACTGAACCTAATTTACATATATGCCAAGTTTGCACAGTTTTAAGATAGAATTTGTTGCTATATATAAAGCTAACATCCACTACTATAAATTCAGAGAGTGAAGTTGTTCCCATGAAAATGGCGTGTAACATTTACTTAAATATAAACTTTATTGCTTTTTTCCAACATCAAAAGGATATAGCTGTCAACAAAAGTCTGCACCGTATACAGTGTACGGAAAGTATAAAAAGTCAAAATTTTTGAAAGATAATAAAGTTGTCCTCAAAAGGGAAGACAGAGAATACAATACCTGTACAATAGAGGAAACAAGAACATAATAGTTTAGAAGCAAAAATGTAGAAAAGAATTGAAAGAAAAAACAAGGGGTGCCGAACAAAATAACTGACTGGCATGTATATATCTCGTTTTTAAAAATGACCAAAAACTGGAAAATCTGTCACAGAGGCTAGCGCACAAGCTCTCTCTGAATACATGACATACACATTGCTGCTCTGAGTGAAAACTTGTGTTATATAAAAGGGCCCTCTATTTTAGAACTATCCTTATACGTATATGTTCACAGGGGAAATATTATGGCTAAAAAGTTTTATCAACCAGAAACTTTCATTTCAACCAGCCTTTTAATGAGCAATCTTGCCTATTCAAAAGCCTATCTGTTCAGAAAATTAGCCCCTCCACACTTCAAGATGACAGAGAGCGCTAAATAGGTGTCCCCCCCTCTTTACTCGCTAATCTGCTGTTAAGTCCCCCCCCCCTATACATTGAAATATTGAAACGAAAAGATGCACTAGCACACCCGCACTATGAGTTGACATACACGCAACTGAGCTTGGAAAACTCCGCCTCTACTCTACTGCAATTTACGTCCTATTGTTGTATTGTATAACAAAAATGAGCGAATCTGACAAATCAAAACAGAGCTGAGACCTCATATATGCTTAGTGGTTGCCTGGCAACCAATCAGAATGCGTCGTTTGCATAAATGATCTATCTTTGGTTGTTCAGTAAGGCCTTGTAATTAATATGTCATTGACAGGTGACTAATTTGACCAATATTGGGGCCACCTGTTGGATTGGGGATGACACCAAGCCAATTTGAAAAGGAAAGAAAATCTATGATAGAATTGTAGACCATACTGACACCGTATTCAGGAACAACGTACTTCCTTTTACAGTGAATTGCCTTGCCTTGCACATCTACTTTAGTTAATTATGCAATTTCTTTAAGAAAATTATAGGCCATCAAATACAGTTAAAATTTACCTAAACTCAAATTTCATGGGACTTTTATACAATTGAGTTTATATACACTCACCTCAATTTCCGCCTGTCCGTGCATTAACTTGTCGTTCACAGTGTCATATAAGGTACTGTTTCCTCTGTGTAAATGAACTGAACGGAAGTCGAGATTTTACCAATCTGTATAGATTTATAATAAAATTAGAACCGTTAATTAATGTCAGTGTAATGGTTTAATGAAATTGAAAAATCGGGTCTTTTCCAGATGACCCGTCCCTCTTCAATAGCTATCTAACATTTTATAAGTTTTAGCACTGGTGGGAGTAATCTGGAAATTGCCCGAAAAATCAATATATCTCTAGCTTAACTAATATTGCTTTGAAGAAGAGTTTGCAATGCAAACGAAACAAAAATATTCTAGTTTGCATTTCCAAGCTTAAAATACTTTAAATTAGGAACAAGTAAGATTCAACAGATCACATATTAATGAAGTCTTAAATATTAATCAATATTAAGAAAAGCTTCAGTTAATAAATATAACGGATGAACCAAAGCTCCATCTTAATTTTCTGGTCACTCTATAGCTGTAACAGACGTTAACATGAGACATGTATAGTAGAATTATGAAAATCAATGTCCCATCATAGAAGCAAGCAAAGCCTACATTTTGAGGTCTTCAAATGCACCTGTACAGCTTAACTCGCTATCCAGAGACTAAGTGAAAAGCCGTAATTAAAGAAATTAACATGGCATAAAGGTAAAAGGAATTAGCTCAGGCGTATAGAGTCATTTAGTGTCCTATGGCAACCCTTAATTTCCTCCATGCGTCACCCGACCTGAGGCTGCTTTTCACAAGCTGCAATCTGATTAGGTAATGGCCTAGATTCCTCCTATAGCTATATGAACCCTCGTCTTGCCTGATGAACACTGGGTACTGTAAGGCTTTCAGAAGGATAATAACAGGAGTGTTTACTGTCAAGAAGACTTTTCGAATTAATAACTACGTTAGAAATATTGTAAATTGGATATTTGAAATTAACTCTGGCACAGGCTCAAGCTGCAGGCCAAATTAGCTTAACAAAGCAGAATGTAATTACAACTACAGTATGGTTCAATTTATGTTACTATCTCAGAAAAATATACGCAAAACTGAGATATACCGTAATACGACTTACAGACTTCGATGAATTTCCGTACGGTATTCCAAAAATATCTGGCAATGCCCGAAGAAACATTGGCTAAACGTAAACAGATTATTTTTGGACGGAAAGTTCGAGGCTTTAAACACATGCTTACAGACTATGATAAGCTTACAGGCGTACATTCCTATACTAAGCAAGTGTACGGATCTAAAAATTTGGACCCGAATTAGTACGCCGCACTGCGCACTGCTTCTGCCCATCTGCCCACTAAAATCAGGATCCATTTCAGGATCAAAGTTATACGCCGATTCTGAAACCAATCCCGAAGTTACGAACCGAACCTGAAATGGATCCTGTTTTTAGACACCCGATCCTGAACTCAGGATTCCCTCCCAAGTGAAATCCTGAAGTTATAAGCCGATCCTGATACCGATTATGAAATGGAACCTGATTTTAGTCACCCGATTCTGATCCTGATCCTGAAGTGGATCCTGATCCTGATGCTGATCCCAATCTGGTTTTAGTCACCTCCGTAAATGGGCTAGTCCTGAGACCAGTTTCAAAAGAACCGGTGGAACCGAAACCAGTCGGAACCGGAACCGGTGGCATACGGAACCAACCTGACTGATGCTAGTATCAATTGTGACTGTTTGAGATTAACATGAAGATGTTTTGCAAAATTTTAAATTTTGTCAGTAGTTTGAGTTTAGTATTTAGTATTTAGCTTTACTTATATATTTACTGATTTTCAGGAAGTTGACCTTCCATGAAGGGAACCTCTTGTGGATGGAGCCAAAGGGTGGTTTCGATGCTGTGAAAGCAGTGCAGCCACTTCTGCACCGGCAGTAGCCTTGCCTACGCCTCGGGTAATTGCATTATGCAATTAACCTAAAGCGCTGCTAAAGCCAGACCACGGGTCCTGAGCAAATTTGGTCTGGCGCTACCTCTCTTAGCGAAAGGAACTGGGGTGTGGCGATACAGGAAAAAATATTTACCAGATTTACGTAGATATGTAAGAATAGCGCTTTTACAACAAAACATAAATGTTTAAACTGGTTCCACTGTAACAGATTGGTTTCAGTTATATAATGCCCTCAGAACTTTGTAGTTTGTGCAGAATAGAGATGAGATCAGGGCCGATTTTTTCGGCCCGGCCCGGCCCTGTTCAAATTTTAGGTTTGTCCGGCCCGGCCCGGCCCTGTGTCAAAAACTTCAGGCCCTGGCCCGGCCCGGCCCTGAGCGCACTTTAGGTCTGCGCGGCCCGGCCCGGCCCTGGAAAGCCCTGATTTTTAAGAAATTCTTCTATGATTATTTTTAATCTAAAATAATATCTATATTATCTAAAATTATTTTTAAAAAAACTGCAATGTCCGAAATGTCACTGTTGGCCCAAAAAATGACGCAGTTTCCCAGAAATCGGTATGAAATCCATAATCCGGCAAACTCAAACTGGACTATAACTTCTTCATAGTTTTCAATTTCATCTAAATTTTAATTTAATTTTAAATTTGAATTCAAGTTCTAAAATTTTGAGAAGCAGTTTTGAATTTAAACACCTAAACACTAAACACTAAGCACTGAACACGTTTTAAAATAAAACAATAAACTAGACGTGGAGTTTAAATTAATATGGTTTACTTTTATGTTACTTTTACTTTAGTGTTACCAAGAGTTCATAATTCTATAATATATTAGAAGAAGAGTAAGCCACTGGCATTGCGTAACGGTGCTCCGACCACAATACGCGAATGTTCCCCCGTTTGGGGGGGGGTCGACAGGTATACCGCCCTCCGCTTGGTGGGGGGAGTAGTCGAAAGGGGTCCCCGCTTGGTGGGGTTGGCTGAGGTCCCCGGTTGGGGGGGGGTCGCTCAAGCAGGTTAAGTTTTGCTCATTCTGATTGGCGGCTGGCGACCCCCCCCCCCAAACGGGGACCCATCTTAGAATAGAACAAAAACTACCGTAATCATCTGCTCTACCCCCCCCCCCCCCCACCAAACGGAGGGGGGATTTCTGCAGTCTGATTGGCTGTTGGCTATACCCCCCAAACGGAGACCCCGTTCGACTCCCCCCCCCCCCCCCCAAACGACTGGGGGGTATGCGCTGTCGATCTGGTCAACCCCCCCCCCCCCAAACGGGGGAACATTCGCGTATTGTGGTCGGAGCACCGTTACGCAATGCCAAGAAGAGAAGCCCTCTAGCGGCTTACTCTTCTTCTAAATAATAGTGCAATTATGCACTCTTGGTGTTACTGTTGCGTTACTTTTACTTATACTTGTATTACGTTTACTTTTACGTCTTTTACGGTTATATGGTTTAATGCGTTTACTTTAAAATTGCAGTAAAGCTGTTTGTGTTCTTTAGAAAATGCTTTTAGTCGTTTTGAACGTGTCACACAATTTTGAAAAATTTAGACATTTTGTCAGTAGACGTTTTGTCATTAGCCGTTTCGTCGGTAGACGTTATGAACGTTAGACGGTTTGAGTTTAGACTTTTAAAACGGACACCTTTGACAATGTTGTAAATGTTCATCGTTTGACTTCTGTAAAAATAGTCACAATCTGGTTGAACTTAAAAAGTGAAATGAGAGCTGAGAGCCCTGTGTTTGGAGTGGCGAAGGTAACACCTGTTGTATGTAAATTTGCACATACAAATTTCAAGAATCAAGGCAATGAAATTACAGTGTGATCAGGTAAATTAATCAAGAGTCTGATGCATAAGATCGCGTAAAGGTTAATTACCATTGTATGGATTTATTGCAGTCATAAAATGGGATTAAAATATAGCCATTCTCAACTGAGTATAGAAGCTTAGGTATGTTTTTTAGACTTTTAGAAATAAATAATAAAAAATGCTAATTTATTTCGTGTTAAGCTTTATCCTATGGCTCGGCTCGCGGGCATACCTGGCTCGGCTCGGCTCGGCTCGGAAGAATATTGACAGTGGGTCGGCTCGGCTCGGCTCCTATCCAGAGTTGGCAATGGACACATTTTTCAATGACCGCGACCGCCCCGCGCCCGCACCTTTGGTGACCGCGACCGCCCGCGACCACGCCCGCAGCCCGCATGAAATTTGTTTGACCGCAATGACCACCGTGTTAAAAGTTCACTTTGAACAAATTTCAAGTGAAATTTAACTGAAATAAGCAAAATTTTGATTCTTGTACAACATTGGCACACGCTCAATGGATAAAGACTAATCTGAATCAAATTGATCTACTTTTGGTTAGCTAGAAGTTTAATGAAAAAGGGTAAAAGAGAACCATCAATTTTTGAAAAAATCATCGCCAAATTTGACCAGCTCGAATAAGCGCAAAGGCTGTCAAGTGTATATACACCAATTATCTAGTATTGAACTAAAAAGGCCAAATTTTGTATTGCTATATTAAATTGTTTTATCGCAGATTTTATGGATAATTAAAAGCGGTTATAAAAATAGCCCTCGGCTGTCCGGCATTTGATGAGGGCTTATTTTCAGGAATTTAAGCATACAGCGTTTATGTTTTCGAAAATTAAAGGAGTCCACATTTAAAAATTCTGACGAAAGTTCTTACTGTTCTTTTAACATTAAGAGTTTGAAAGAAAATCAGTGAAATTTCAGCTCTCAGCAGGTTTTTTTGAAGCCTGAATTAGAGAATTTTTAACCTTTCGGTCATTCCTGAAATATATTACAATAGTTATTTCTGTAAGCTCAAAGTATTAGTTGTTTAAAACAGTTAACACACCCAACCCAAACTCGGCTGGCTTGATTTCATTGCAACCAGTATAAATATAAATTTTAAGCTTTTAGTTGAGTAAACTGCAGCATTTCAAAATTCATTGCGCGGCTATATTGAGGAAAGGGATATAAACAAAACTACTTTTAGTTAGAATATAGTGCAACTGTTTTGATAATGAAGCAGTTAAAGCAAATAATTTTTTGTCAGGAACAGGCATTTAAATATTAAAATAAAAATAGTATAAACATGCCGATAAGCAGGCCTTAGAAGGCAAATTAAAAGAAAATTTGCGGTCGTTGCGGTCACAGAATTGCGTCCACGCCCGCATGGGCCCGCGGGTACCCGCGGGTACCCGCGGTTAACCACGCCCGCAGCCAACTCTGCTCCTATCGGCCAGCTTGAAATTTGAAATTTAATCGATCGCACCAAATTGTGGGTTTTCCACTTTGTTTTTGACATAGGGCCTGAAAACGGCTGTCTAGCAAGCTTTTGTGTAAAGTGAGAATCACCAAACTTCCATTATATACTTACTACCTAGACACTGCGAGCTGCAGACGCAGAGTCCACGATTATAAGGTTTAATAATATTGGTAAATATTTGGTAAATTCATAATCTACGAAAGTATGCGGGCACCCATGCATGCTTGTTTTGCTTAAAATTTATTATCATTTTATGCTACATGTGTACAATATGGAAAGGAACCAGTGACCAACTCCGAGAAATTCACGAGAAAACTTGTTTTTGTTTTCCGCAGTCTTAAAAAGGCATATACACTGATAAATTGCAAAATGCTTGAAAACTCAGAAATAAAATTCAGACTTATTTTACATCATTTTTTGAATTTGAAAAAATTTTAAATCCTCAAGTTGCTCTCTCTGCCGATTGTAACTAATTGTAGACAATTGTAATTATGCAGTGCAATTATAAACTCTAAAATTAATAAATTCTTGTTTACAGACCAAACAGTTTTACAACCTTTTCTGCTCTCTGCTAAATTATTACAAAAACTCAAAGCCACTGTAAGACAATGCAAATTTTAATTTTATAATATTGAACAAAACAAAAAAGACACAACTAAAAAATAAAAAAAAAAAATGTCTTTCTCCAACCACACCATACATAGTCTACCACCACCACCGCCCAACGTTTAGACTTAGTTAGCTTGGAAGGTATAAATAATGCTATGGAAAAACAGGAAATTAAGCGACAAAGTTGAAAACAGAAATAAGAATTCATTAAATTTGTTGGCAATTTTGCTTGAGCAAGTTCAAAAATATTACAGTGAACCTAACATTTTTCGACAACGTCGGCTCGGCTCGGAGTTCCAATTCTCCGGCTCGGCTCGGCTCGGGAGAAATTGGAGCCGAGCCGAGCCGAGCCGATTCGCGAGCCAAAATCCTCATCGCTAAGATCTACTTGTTGTTCTGAACTGATTACCTTGCTTAGAGTTGAACTCAACATACATTTTAACAAACTTTCCAAACTGTTTTTCATTAATTCATTTAACTATATGTAATTTTAAATGGCCACACAACAACCTATACTCAGAAGCTAGGGGAGTTTAATAATAGTATTGCAATAGTTCAGATAATTTCAAAGAACTTGGCAGTATTACTGCGTCTTCAACCAGCAGCAATCGTTTTGACAGCTCAGCTTAGAAAAAGAAATCACAGTATCGAGTACCGAAGAATGCGATGGGGCCTAACAGAAATGTAATATATAAATGTAGTTACTACAAATATACAGCAACCGCATGCAAGTTCATAAATTCGTAAACTATTACGAGGTGTCAAAGATTAGGGCGCCGTATGTTACCTTACATTTTGACCCAATGGTAGCAGAAAACCTCAAATATATTGAAAAAGGTCTTGAAGGGGACTTCTGTCAGTCAATGGGGGCAAAAGGGGGGCTGCTGTTCTAAATTATTTCCGGGCAAAGGCCATCAAATTGCCATGTTTAGATAGAATACATGATGAGACCGAAAATTATTGGAAGTAGAGAGAAACGCATGAAATTAGTGTTTTTCAGTTGGAACCAGGAGAAAAGGGAGGCAGAAGGAGAAGACATTCTATAGAATATTCATAAAATTGATACCCGGGAACATGGTAAAAGAGAAAATGATAATTTCATACCTGGGCGCCTCGTTGGCTACCTGGTTAATATTGATTCAGATGAAACTTGTGCCTAAGTCCTATTCAAACCCCCTTTTTCTGCACACCTTCAGATGGAGCTCCTACTGGCTTCAGACTAGTCTTGAAGCAAACCTGAATGACGGTCGCCATAGCTTCAATATCTCTAAAAGGGAACTGGCTTAACTCTTTAACCTTTGACATAAACATCCAATGAATTAGAATTAAGAATTGACCAAAGGCTAATGCTTTGTTAGGCTTGATGAAAAAACTAAGGGAAGTTTGTGCGCACGGATTGAGAATTAAGACTGGAAAGGTAGACATTTCTACTAACGTTGAAATTGTGGTTCAAAATTGCATAATTTACGACAACTGTTCAAGGCTTTGCTTACTGACGAAACAAACTGGCAAAAGTGACACTTTTTGCAAGAAATGCTTTAGTCCGACTAAATTTGCTAACGTAAACTTTGCTGCAGATCTGATTAAGAAAGATTTCGATGCACTTCTTCTGTTACTTATCAGTTACTTCAATGTCGGCAGTTGCAGCAGTTATAGTTTCAAAAATTTGAAACAATCAAAATTCAGCTAGAACTATATTAATACCAATAAAATATGCCTACCTTACCTACCAGGTCAGAAATTATAGACAAAATTTATAAGCTGAGGAGTGAGCAGGTATGTTGTTTCACAAACTACTTGCAGGATGTCCTTGGAGATATCTCCATACTAATGTACCACATTACTTGGGGCACCGTTGTGACTTGTATGTAATGATTAGATGACTACGTCCCTAAAAGGTTCATGTCCTATGTACTTCTACCTAATACACAGACTCCTGTTACCTTTCCACTGTAGCGGCACTCGTACCGACCAGTTAAAAACAATTGAGTTGAGTTAAGAACAGTTGAGTTGGCTTAGAACTGAGAAATCTTTGTGGACGCCAGGACTCGAACCACTAACCGTACAGTCAGAAACCAAAATCGGGACCTTGGATCACTCCGCCTATCACCATTGTCTCAGGCAACACGAGTCACAGGAGAGGAGAAGCTTCAAACAATTTATTTACATATATTTCAATTTCAGATTGAATTCAATATATTTCAATTTCATTTCAATCAATCAATCTTTATTTTCTTCTGATCATTCAGCAGTATATAACTATTAGTGGTGATGGGTACTCCTAGTCCTAACGGAATGCACAAATGTTTCCTGTTTGGCAAAGCTTACCCTTCTCCAAAACTGATGATGTCAATACCCAGGCACAATCTTATTGTAGAAGCACCCGTGTGGGGGGTTGTGGGGGTGTGGTTGAAATAAAGGTGGTTAACGCAAACTATCCCACAAAATGGTGATCCCTAATTTCATTCATTGCTGTGTGGTGACCCCGCACCATCCGACGAGTAGAGGAATTGCTATGAGGTTTCTCAAAAATGAACTAAGGAGAAGGCAGGTAGCAATATTGCAATCTTAGCCGAATCACGACTTTCAGAAACTTTGGAACTGTATTGTCTGCATAGTTCTTGCTTACAACTTAGGTTTCCAGCATTTTACCTCTTCTTTCTACGAACTTTACAGAAATGCCAAATTACAGGAACTAGGCAATCATGGAATCTGTAGGCGATGTGTAATACTCGCAGATATCATAAAGACGCAAGACTAGGCTCTAAATTTATTGTTTGCATAGAAATATTAAAGCATATTTATAATAAACAACAACAGCTCTTTTTAGCATTTCTTTTCTCCGTCGCGTCAGTCGATGACTAAAACACATTTAAATTAAATTAAATCAAAAACAATCAAGTAAGCAAGTAAGCTTTTACGGCAAAATGTTTTCCTGCATAGAAAAGTAAGTATATAACTTTTAGCTACGTTTAAATTATCTATTTTTCCTTAAGATATGCGACCTTAAGATTATGTTATGTCAGAGTAATCTATCAACGGTCATCATAAATTCTGCAAGTGGTGGTTGTTTGTAGCATATTAACTATGTAGAACTATAGTACTAAACAATGGAAACAGAATATATGTTGCGTGCAATATTAAAAAGTGTGCAATTTTGAAATTGCACGATGTTTCCGTGCAATTTTGAAATTGCATGGTCTTATCGTGCAATTTTAAAATTACACGGAAACTGCCGTGCAATTTTGAAATTGCATGGAGTTTCCGTGCCATTTTAAAATTGCACGGGCGAAACCGTGCAATACTGAAATACCAAATTCCAAGCTTCTGGTTAATTTAATTCTAAAAATGGTAGCTCTCAAAAAGGATTTGCACCATTTGTGGAATTATTGATTTCATTTGTAGTGCCTTCCAGTTTTTTAGCTTTTATAAATTGTTAATTTGTTCATTGTTCCTGGTTACTGAGTCTTACCAAAATAAGAAATAATTTAATTAGTTTAGTTTAGTTTAGGATTTATATAATTAGAATCTTTCGGTTATATATATAATTCGTTCTGTATGAAAACATTCATTAATTTGCCAGGATTTTTAGTTTCTTTTTTGATCTAATTTTTAATAAAATTAACCAACATTTTAAAATCATTGAAGATTTTGTCCCGTTTTTAAAAATTAACAAGTCCTCCTAAAATTTTGGAACTATTTTGGTCTAATTTTAAATGTCTACTTCTAACTCTGATTGTCAAATCTGTTGCAAGTTTTTCGAAATAATTTATCGAAGATTCGAATTTCGAATATGATTTATCAGTCATTTTAGTTCCAGTCAGAAAACATACAAAATCAAATTATGTTATCATACTTGACACTAATGTCTTACATACTATGATTCCGATTTTTTATACCGCCGGAGGCGGTATACTTGTAATGGGTTGACCCATCTAAATTCCTATGTTTTGCATGTAAATTGCTTGGCGCGGAGGATTTCCGTCCTATCTTCAACACATGTCCCTGTTACGCAGGTTTATTTTGCCCAACAATTTTTCTACGATTTTGCAATTTTTAGAGCATCATTACAGTCAATTTAGTTAATTTTCAACACCCTGTAAATTGTTTTGCACACGATCACTCTCTGCCTTTTCTCATATTACCGAAAATCGGGCGTTATTTGCCTGTCACTTGATTGGCAGAGGTTTAACAGATCAATAAATCGCTAAAACTGATGTTACAATTTTCGAGTGCTAAGACTGATTTTGCGCTTGCACTGTATTTATTTCATTAGTGTTTGCTTTGCTTCAGAATTTAGATAAAATAAATTGTTTAAAATAAACATATATAGATAAGTGATAACTTTCTCTCTCGCAGTTTAGATAATATCGCTATAGTCAGAGTAGTGTAGTGGCTAGGGTGTCCGCTTGGCACTGTTCCGGATACAGATCGAATCCTTCTTCGGGTATAATTTTAGTTTCACAATTGGCAGTGGCAAATGGCAATAAAATACTCCCATTCTTTCGTCTCAGAAACGGTAAATGTCAGGGAGTTGAAACTAGTCAAAAGGTAACGTCACCGTACAATAGAACAGTATGATGAAAACAAACAAAACGTTGAACACATAAATCCCAAACTCCACGGCGGTATTATTCCCCTTTTAAGGGGCAACTTGTTATATTGATGTTGATTTTTGTTGTAAATAGTAAATAGCAGGAACACTTACTCAACTTTTAACCAAAAGCTAAAACTTGTTAACGTAAATTAATTTGCTAAATGCGCAAATTGTGCAAATTTTCGTGTTCAGAGCTAACATTTATACAAACAAACTAAAACCAGAGGCTTGAAAATTTGTATTTCAATATATATATATTGCACGGTTTCGCCAGTGCAATTTTAAAATTGCACGGAAACTCCATGAATTTCAAAATTGCACGGTAGTTTCCGTGCAATTTTAGAATTGCACGATAGGACCATGCAATTTCAAAATTGCACGGAAACATTGTGCAATTTCAAAATTACACACTTTCAATATTGCACGTAACATATATAACAAAACAAGATTTGATTGCGTGTTTGTCTTCAAATTATAATATGTATATATTTAATAAAACTTCAATTGATAGTTACTAATGTTCATTAAATCTTAACTACCATTGAAAACTATATTTTATGAAGTTACCTCATTAAGTTGCTTTTTGCTCAGCCTTCGAACATTTTTAGCCTTTATGCGGATGTTCATACTTGACTCATTCTCCGAGACTTTCTTTTTAGACCCTTCTTTAGAGTCGCGCCGACATTCCGACTCTTTTTTGCCGTCGGGCTCAACCCAAACTGATTTCATTGGTAAGGGCTTGTCTTCTGCTTGTTCCAGAGCAGCTTCCCAATTCATAGCAGTTGTGGTAGGCTCTTTTCCGCCACCAGTTTTCACCAACTCAGTAGCCTGCGGATTTGCGGTAGCAGCAAACGATCTATCTACTCTGGTTAATCCAGGCGTCTGCATGGTTATCCCACCGCTTCTAGCTGCTGAAAGGACATCAGAAGAAAAACAATCAAGGTGGTGATCCCCATTGGTCACATAAAGTTTGCACCATTATATATTACTCATTCAGTGCTTGGAGTTAAGAAGCCATTTTTATATGAAAATGCAGCTTGACATTTTCTCTTTTTAATGCATACGATGAAACTAATGTTGCTTTTTTAAAATATTGTTAACGCATTTTCGAAGAAGTATAATTTTCCAGACTTTTTGCAGACTCAGGTAAATTTTTTCGCGAGACATCGGTTAATATCATTCGATACCTCCATCAAATTGCTGGGGATGATTTTTATTTATTGTGAAATAGAACTTCGTTATAGAGAAATAAGCTGAAATGTGTGCGTAACCTGTATTTTGCCTACTTTTTCCAAATTTGTCAAGCGATTATTTTAGCTAGAAAGCAGTTAGTAATCGGGGCAACTAAAAAAACGTCCCTGGGTATATTTGTGCAGAACACATTTATTAAGTAGCAGCCCTCCAGCTTGAGTGGTGAGTGCTCCACTGCTCCACAATCTTTGGAAAAAATTGGTCGTGTTTGTGCAAAAACTACATTTTTTACGATAGCACCCGACGGAATAGCTGTTGGAAGACGATCATGCGTCGGATAATTTGGCCCCTATGAGACCTTCAGATGGACGCCCTTAGTTTATTTTTACGGCTTGCATTCGAGAAATGATGGATTATTTGATTTCTGCTAAAATGACATGTTTTCGACGCCAAAACAAGATCGGCTATATCTCACGGTAGAGAAATGCTAGAACGTTGCTTTAAAAAGCAAAAATATGAAGATCAATGAGATCTTTCGAATGAATATAGTCAAAACTGTATAGCTGCTGCCAAACTTTCAGAAATTGGGAAAAACCGCCCTGAATGGAAATCTTGAATTTTTGAATCGGGATTGCGCGGAGGGTGTTAGAACGCTAAAAGAACCTATTTTGGAAAGTTTCGTAAAATTTCATCTTGATTTACGCTGCCAACCAGCAATATATATGTCCCCAAAAGGAATCACCACCTTAAACTTCCTAACGTCATATTAGTTGGCTCTTCAACCTTGACATGGTTAACAATACTTGAATTGACATCAAAAATAGTGAAAATTGAACAAATTTATAGCAAAAATATATTGTTCTATACCTACGCATTAAAAAGCGTATTGAAGAAACAACACGAATTTAAGCACCGACTTAATTAGGTAATACTAACTCACGCGGATGAACGGCAGTTTTATCTATTTCCATTTTAATGGGTAGGGCCCCATTAGCCGGTTCACTCTGAAAATTAAAAATTCAAACGATTAGACAACAACAACCGTAAAGATCAAGCTGCTGGAGAAAACTTCAAACGTGTGCCTAACCTACTGCCAGATCATGGTAGGAATGATAACCAGTACTCGAAATTAAGCCCACAAAGGATGTGAAAGATGGACAAGTTCATTCTCTATCCAATATTTGCCCACCCTCAATTCAGATATCAGTTACACTCGTGCTACCGGATTCGTTTAACAGATAATTATTATTGTAGGCCTTACAATAAAAATCCCTTACTCAAACAAATTCCAGAAAGCTTTGTGGCAACGGTAATTCAAACCATTAATTATCATAATCAAGCCACTTATACACAACTTCAAGACTCGTTCAACAGGCTTGAAGTGATGCATAATGCATGCAATATGATTTGTACATACAACGTGCATATTTTCAAAAAGTTTGTTTTTATTCCTGCTGGAGCAGGAATGTGTAAAAAGAAAATTAGTATGTCCATTGTAGTATGAGTCATTTCTCCATTCAGAAGCCCTATCTTCAACATAGGGCTAGCTTAGGGCTGAGTGTTTTGAGAGAGAATATGCAAATTAGTTTTGGCAGCTGCTATTTAAGCAGCCGAATGGACCGACTCTAGGCAGTCTTCGGCTGTCTGCAATCAAATTTGGTTGCGTATTTTTGAGCACTAGTGTAGCTTGGGAGCTACACCAAGGTGCACTAGGATTAGCTAGTTAGATAGTATGTGTAGCCTGCTTGCATTCTCTAGCGGGCTTACACTACTATATCGCACTGGAGTTTGGCGATAAAGCATAAAACTTAGAAGAAACAACAAGGACCAAACGCAAAAACACTAAAAAACGAAGACCTATTCTGGCGACGTCTTCAAATGGGGACCTCTTCCACCAATTGGGGTTTCTGCTGTCATTTGAAGACCCCCAACGGAAATAAACATTTCCCAATCGGAACTCCAAGCAAAACCTCAGTTTTTACTAACAAATTATTCAACTGTAATTGAATAATAACAGGTCTACTAAGGAATACTGCCCCTTTTGGGGCCTACTTGTTATAATCTGCCTTTACAAAAAGCCACAGAAAACAATTGCTGAAGACGAGTTCTATGTTACTAACCACAAGGAAAATACATAGATACAAAAATTAGAATCCTTGCATCCAGATCTCTAAGATGACCAGGTGAAAATACAAAAACGGCTGTGGATTTAAAAATGATAATGAAGAGTCGATACGAAGTGGTAACGATCTAATGGTTGAGGCCAACCGGGGTATCACCGTCCACCGACTGCCTTCGGCCGGATGATCGCCGGTGTCGTATAATATTTTTCCCCCCGTGATATTTTTCCCCCCTATAGGGTATAATATTTTCCCCCCGTGATATTTTTCCCCCCTCTGAATGAAACCCAGCCAAATGATGCAGCAAATTTAACAGGGTCAAAGCAGTAACTCTGTTGAAATGTTGGTAAGTAGCAAGCAAAATGCTGAAAACAATTTTACAAGTTAAGTTTAGTTATTATTTAATTGTTTAATTAATGTTAATTTGCATGTTAAAAAGAAACTACTTTTGCACTTGTTCTTAACACTGTTAATAAAAACTGTGTATAAAAACTGGTAATTTTTGATTAGTTTATTAGTAATTGTTTTGTTAATAATTTAATTTTGCAACTATTAATAACTGTAAAAATGGTTTTAGAATTTTTGCTTTTCTTATTATTTGGAAATCTAATTTTACAGTTTTTACGAGTTGTAAAATTTCGGATAAGTTTTGTAAAATCAGCAACGCTTTTTTAATATTTTAATTCATTTTTACAGCACTGTTTCTTATTTTTCACACTTGTCACCGTTGAATATTCATTAAATTTCCCTCACCGCAAATTATAAACAACTGTTGTTTTTAGTAAGGCTGTATCCTTGAAACTTCTGATTTTTTGAAGATGGAATATTTTGATCCTTCCAGCCAAAAATCTTAAAATATAGCTTTCTATTTGTTCCGAACCAAGATGAAATTTTGTTTTAGCTTTTTTTTCTAGTTGTTCATCAAACACTGTTCATCAGACATCACATCACAACAGGATGATCCTTAAAAATTTAAATTTACTTGGAGAACACTTTACTATTAACGACAACTGTATATTTATACAAATTATAAATTAAAGAAATTTTACTAATATTAATGATATATTGTAAAAATTTAATCGCCGCTGAAGTAGAATTTTATATTTCTTTAATTAAACTTTAATTGTAATTTTTGTAGTATACAGTTCATAATTTATAATTTATAGGAACAAGTTAAGTTTACATAGTAAGTTTACATAATACATAGTAATTTACAGTGGTAAAACTTTCTCCAAGTAAATTTAAATTTTTAAGGATCATCCTGTGATGTGATGTCTGATGAACAGTGTTTGATGAACAACTAGAAAAAAAAGCTAAAACAAAATTTCATCTTGGTTCGGAACAAATAGAAAGCTATATTTTAAGATTTTTGGCTGGAAGGATCAAAATATTCCATCTTCAAAAAATCAGAAGTTTCAAGGATACAGCCTTACTAAAAACAACAGTTGTTTAGAATTTGTGGTGAGGGAAATTTAATGAATATTCAACTGGTGACAAGTGTGAAAAATAAGAAACAGGGCTGTAAAAATGAATTAAAATATTAAAAAAGCGTTGCTGATTTTACAAAACTTTTATCCGAAATTTTACAACTCGTAAAAACTGTAAAATTAGATTTCCAAATAATGAGAAAAGCAAAAATTCTAAAACCATTTTTACAGTTATTAATAGTTGCAAAATTAAATTATTAACAAAACAATTACTAATAAACTAATCAAAAATTACCAGTTTTTATACATTTTTTAAACAGTGTTAAGAACAAGTGCAAAAATACTTTCTTTTTAACATGCAAATTAACATTAATTAAACAATTAAATCATAACTAAATTTAACTTGTAAAATTGTTTTCAGCATTTTGCTTGCTTGCTACTTACCAACATTTCAACAGAGTTACTGCTTTGACCCTGTTAAATTTGCTGCATCATTTGGCTGGGTTTCATTCAGAGGGGGGAAAAATATTATAGCTGAAAGGGGGGAAAAATATCACGGGGGGAAAAATATTATATATACCCTATAGGGGGGGAAAAATATCACCGGGGGAAAAATATTATACGACACCGGCCGGCCCGGACCGAGCCCGTAGCCCGGCCGCCGGCTACCGGTCTGGAGCTTTTGCAGTACAAGCTATTATGACTGCTAAGATATTGATTTTCAAATGTTAAATAATATTAAAATAATTGTATAGCACAGCAAGATTTGGAGTTCATTTTAAGCTTAGTTGCTCTCCATTGTAAAGTTCTGATTATTGATTTGAATCCCGGCCGGCGGCCGGACCGCGAACAAAAGTCGTCAGCCGGCTTAGACCGGGCGGCCTCAGCCCTCAAACACTGTCTAGTGTTATATATTTGAAAAATCTCGCTTTGTTCTTTCAACTTCAAACTTTGCAAGACGCATCTCATACCTTTTGAGTTCTGAACTTATGATAGTTTAAATATGTGTAAAATATACGAACATATGTCTTTAGTTCGAGCTGCATAATATGTACATAATGCTTCGACAATTAAAAAATAACAAACCGAATTTTTTGCAGAATCTATGCAGAATTTGGATTGGTTCGTCGATTTCCCAAGATATCTGCTGAGCTTCTTCTCTGTTTCCATAAGAAAACAACAAGCTTAACCTACTGCGCTCTATGCGCTTCGACAGTTCAAACAATTCTGTTCTGTTTCAGGAAGTGGTGGATCACTTCCAAAGGAATTCTACAGTTTCTATCATTAACGCAAAATTATATAGTCAAATTTTTCCATTTATCAAATTTTTCCGTCATACATACATATCCCATTCCCATCTCATGTGCAGCTGAAGTGTATCAGATGGGAAGCGGATCGGAGCCAAAATTAGCGAAAGATACATAATTGACCAGCCCATTAACCGGTTATATGGCATGTGAGTACATACTTTACCTAAGAGCAATAGAAAGTAGGACTGGCCTGTAGTTTCTCCAAAATCCTACCTTTTTCACGCACCTCAGCTTGCTCTTCTCCACCACCACGATACCTTGGCTAAAATTTGTAAGAAGCTTAAAATTTAATTCACTCTTCACGTTGCGTCGACAACGAAGCTCAGGCAATTCCGAACGTTACAAACCCGGATTGTGCGAGTCATCATTTTTCACAATTTTTTTTTAATTTTTCGCCAGGTGTAGTTTAATAGTTTATAGCTTAAAACTAATGGTTTAACAGTAATTAATTTGATACTTTTGCAACAGTTTAACGGTTTAATAAAGTAAAAATGTATAGGTACAACGAAACGAATAAAGCCTAACCTACAGTCTGGGCCATTCTTGCAACTATAAATTTGGCTGTATTTTTTCTGGTGAGGTTGCTTTTCTCGTCTCAGATTTAATTGAGCTTTTTTGCAAGGTTCAGCGCATGTTATGTTTGTAAGGCTGGACACAATAAGTTTCTTAATACCTAAATAATTGTATAACCTGACTTGTTACTGACAGACCCCGAGGAAGTAGGGTGGAGCTCTGCTACGCTGCGATTTTGATGGGAGTGCTGGGATTAGTGCATGCAACGAACCCCAAACCCGGACCGGAATACCATAGCATCATCGGGAAAATCAGTCCAGTCTGCCAGATTTGCGGACCCGACCCACAAGAGTGAATCCACAGACTACCAGTCTCCTGCAGTCGCAGCAGTGCCCCATGCTAATCCTCAATTCTGTGAATCGCTCAGTCGCTCAATCCCAACTGAAAGCACCCTGTGAATCCTGCCTTTTGTCTCAAGAAAAATCAAGCATCAATCACCTGAGTCAACAAGCTTTACCAGTTCCACCAGAATCGAGCCAGATTTAACAGCATTAGTTCTTCTAGCTTCTCATTCCTGAAGCGTTGCCTGACTTACATAACTTGAAAGCGGACTAGACCAACAACTGCAAAAAGTTGGGACTGACATTAGCCCAATTCAATCAGGTCTCTCTCAGTGCAATGGATTTTGCTTGACTTTCTTGCCCAGCTACAACAAGCTCCCATCAATCTCAGTTTCTGAATGTACGGAATTTATCCTGGCCATACGAAAATTCACGATACCGAAGGACGTGATTGTCTTTTTCTCTCGGTTTTTCTCAATCCATTTACCAATTGACACACAAAAGAATTCACATTTCCAGAATTTTTACGTGCGGGTCCTCGCCGTCCTTCGCCCGCCGGTCCCTCATCCCCCCCCAGACCTGCACGAAAAGATAAAGGATTGGTTCAATACGTTTGATCTGGAAGCCCACACCCGAAATCGTGACGACGCAATTAATACTGAAGATGGTAGCAGTGCGGTAGTTGCCAACTAACTAAATGTAAAGCATAACTAGTGACTCTCGAAGGAGACCGTTATGTAGACCATATAGTTGATTACTCTATGCATTCAGCGAGATCTCCGCAACCGTGCAACTGGTGTTGGGCCTGCGTACACCTACGCTACACGGACCTTTTTAAAACGAATCTAGAGCCGGCTTTAATTGTCGGAGAAAAGCTAACGACAGAAGCAGTCTCGCGAAGTAATGATCTCAGAATCGCCTCGTGTGACAACCACTAAATTATATAACAGATTTTCAGATGTTGGTTGGCCGAACTAATAAACTTTTGTTAATCTAGACGGCGAGGTTCAAGTTTTTGGCACCTACGGAATATTATACAAACCAGAGATGAAACCGGGTCACTATTTGCTGACCCGGTGACCCGGTTTTCTTGAAAATTCTGGTTTAAGCTTGGAAAAATGATAAATGCTTCTATTGGGGTGCTGTGACTGTTTTTGATTCTTTTGGACATTTTTAGCGTCTAAAATAAGAAGTTGTGAAAGATTTTTGCTGTCCTTAAAGTAACATTGGAAAGTAATAAGTTAATGTTAATGTTAGTAAGCTGGAAAAAATCAAAACTGATTTGCACGACTTCCCACTCAATGTGAAGTAAACTACATAACTTTTTGAATCAAACAATGTGGAAAAAATACTTTACCAAAGTCATCACATCATCTAATTTTAATTATAGAGCTTAACAACGTATAAGCACCTTTGTGTTTTATTTGTTTTTTAATTATTACTAAAATATTGTATTTAGTTGTATGGTTGAGGGTTTCACTCAGCGGAGATTCTTTGGAATTAGTATTGCTTATGGCTAGGCTTCAGATTAATACTCTATTAATAAAATCAAACCAAAATCCATAAGTTCCTAAAGATAGTAAGCCATAACAATTAGAAAAAATGCAATGCAAAGCTCGAAATCTGTGAACCTTGTTTTGCTGAGATTTTCCTTCTTATCGAGATGAATATAAAATACAAAATGATAGCAGCGGTAAAAAATCACTTACAGTAGATGGAGCAACATGGAATATTTTAGATTTCAAAATAAAGATTTCCGAACTCTCTGCTTCATGTTCTAATTTTCATTTTCTAAGTTAAGATTCAACGCAATCGTAGTTCCAACATATAGATCTAAGCTTGACAGGACATAACAAATATTATGAGGACACTACAACGATAAGCATTTAAAAACTACACGATTAAGTCAACAATATTATAAGAATAAGAAGTTATTGCTAGTTTTTGAGTAATTGTTGAAGTTTTCAGGTGGTGAAAACTGGTAAAATTTCTGAAAAATATGCTTTAACAGCAAAAAATTTCCTCCAATCAAAAATACCGGGTCAAGACCGGGTCAGAGCTCCGGACCCGGTGACCCGGTTTCATCTCTGATACAAACGGTACTTGACTAAAGTCTAACACAAAAATCTGTGTAGGAAACTGGGATCACTTATACTGTTTTTAAAACCAATCAAAGACCAATAACATTATAAATTTTCTGACGAGAGGAAAACCTTTTATAAAATTTAAAATTTTGAAAAATTCAAAATATCGGTTTATCGGGATTTTCCTCCGAAATAAGCATGTTAAAAATTTCTTTCTTTCAGCAAAATTTTCCATCTGAAATCAGACACAAGAACGATGAAAATCTGTGACGGCTTGAATTTTGATTAGCATTTTTCGATTTTCAAAATTTTTGATTTTTGCCGCTTTTCCAACTTTGACAAGCTACTGCTCAATGCTGGAAAATGCTACTGGAAAATCTTTCTTTTCATTTTCAGGGCCGCATTACCACCTGCTTTCACATTTGTCCCAAAATTTCAAGATTTTTCGAAAACAATCGAATATATATAGATGAGTCACGAAAAATTATCTTTACCAAATCCAACGATGTCAAAATGTTGCAGCTACGAAGCAAATTACGTGCGGGCCCAAGTTTTAGATACTTGTCATTATTTCAATAGGATTTTAGGTAAACTTGTTATTTGTTCCATACAAACACGAATTCCTAAAAACCATGTTAAACAATTGCACATCACGCAATATACATACATCGTAGAACGTAGCGACAACATTTTGACATCGTTGGATTCAGCAAAAATGGCATAAATATTAAGCGTAACTCTCTAAGTTCAACTTTTTCGAAAACAGTCTTGGATTTTTGCTTCAAAAAGTAAATATATTTATATTATATGTAGCAAATTTTTCAAAAATGACTTTTACAGCGTTAAAGCAATTGCCTAAACTACATTAAATTTGGAAAAGCGGCCTCAAACCGACGGGAAAAAAATTTAAGCCTTAAAAGATTTTCTTCGTTTTGGTGTAGTTCTGATGTTTTCAGATGGAAAAATTTTGCTGAAAGAAAGAAATTTTAGCATTCATATCCGGAGACGGCCGATAAACCTATATTTTAAAATTTTTGATTTTATCTTATGGTAGACAGATAGCGAAGTTAGACACTTCTAGAAGTTTCTAGTCATTTTAGACACTTCGCAAAGTGCCTTTGACACAATGCGAAAATTTTGTCAGAGTGACGTTTTTGTGCAATGTGTCTAGGCACTTGAACCTTCATTAGACACATGCGGAAAATTTCATTTGTCATGAACTATAGGACTCCAATCAATTTATTTGCTGAAACAACTATATATGGTTCAACTTTCGAAAATTAGAAATATTTAGCTTTTACATATTTTACTGGACACTTATACTTGTCTATTGTAACAAAGCCAAAACAACACAAATTATTTGTGGTTTTCTAAAATTGTTTTCTAAAACTTGGAAATACGACCGATTTTTTCAGCGATTATGGAGAATTTAATTGCACGCTGGAGGATTATCCCTTAAGCTAAGGATTAGGATAATTTAAGGATAAGCAAAAAACAATTTTGAGGGTCAAAAATGGCCCTTTTCGAGGAAACGTTTTTTCAAAGTTACTGCCAAATCTTGCTGACAATTTTGGTCCATTTTTACTCAATCGATACACAGTCTAGTTGCGCATTTTATCAATGCCTATTGTAACTGTGTATTACCTTAACAGGTGTTTTGCGCAAAAATACCCCGAGAGCCTTTTTTAGTTTCCCCGATTGCTGCCAAGTAATCCCATGACAAATTTGAGAAAAGTAGACGAAATTCAGATTGCGCCTACATTTTAACTAAGTTCTCTAAATCGATGAAGCATAAATATACACAATGGCTTTGTTACAATAGACAAGTATAAGTGTCCAGTAGTTCAGTGACCGTGTAACCGAATGGTTAAGGCGCCGGACTTCGGATCGAAAGGTCCGAGGTTCGATTCACGCCTTAGCCATAATGACGTTACATTGTTTCCTTGAGCAAGAAACTTAGGTCACTGCTCCGCCGGTCGGATGAGGCGTTAAATTGGCGCCCGTGTGCTGCCTTGCTGGGGGTAGTGCACGCTAAAGAACCCTTAATCCACTTATCGTCAAGAGTAGGGCGCGGAGTTCCCGGTGGAAGGTACCCCCCTGGGATATACCCAAGGCCGCACCCAGGGGGGGTTCAAGGGGTCTAGACCCCCCCTTTTGGGATGACAAAATCGAAAAGTTTTGCTATTTTTATGGCAAAAACTGCTATTTTTAAAAAATTTTCGCGCCTTCGGGGCGATAATTTCCTTTTTGCAAAAAATAAACGTCCAATCAGTGGCGCACCCAGCGTTTTCTGACAGGGGGGGCGGCAACAATGTTGAAATTTTTTATAGTTATTTCTACACATGTTTATGTGCTTTGAGAACAAACATGTAGTAATTGGTTACATTGGTTGAGGTAGTTAAATAGAATTAATCATTCTCAGAAATGCGAAAGCAGGGGGTCTGGGGGGCGCAGCCCCCCAGAAGTTGAGAATTTTTTGCATTTTAGACCTGAAAACAATTTTTTCTGACCACTTTTTGTTGTTTCAAAGGATTAAATTTGTCTTCTGGCTAGCGCCCTGGTTTCACCAGATACATAAGGTATATACGTACTATATATACGTATATATAACTCAAACTAATAAAACTCTAAACAAAGCAAAGCAACGTAGCTATGATAAGAAAAATTGGGAAGAAGCGGGGGTCTGGGGCGGCAGCCCCCAGCTAAAAGCTAGAGCTCTTTTTAAAAAGCTTCACCTATTTGAAAATTTTTGAGCCATGTTGTGGTTAGCAGTAGCAAAATTTGACTAAGCTTTTGTGTGTGCATTTAAAATTGTATTTTGTAAAAAGCGTGCTTATCAGGGGTTTTTAATAATTTTTTGAAAAACGCACCTGCGTAAATTTTGCATATATTTTTATTTTAGAATGCGTATTTTTAATTTCGACTGCGTAAAATTACAAAAATTATATAGTATAAAGCTATAAACGCTTTTAGCTTCGATTTACTGCGTTTTTAAACAACGTTGCGGACCTTAGCTTCATTTTACGTTGCATGCTCGTCGAACTGCGGTGTCAGAGTATGAATAGCTGGCGAAAAATAGATACGCAAGGTGTCTAAGGGCGCTGCCCCCTATAAGCAGAAGAAACTTTTAAATTTCGGAGTAAAATTGTTTTTAAAACTTTGAATTCTTTGCCTTGAGCAGTTTAATAGGTATATATAGGTAAGTGAATAGTTGGTTAGACATAATGTTGCCTTGACCAGATAATATTTTAGTTTACTATATGTTAAATCAAAATAGAAACAAACAGCAACGCATACTATGCATAGTGTGCACAGAAAGCATAGCAACCGCTGCTTGCTATTATGTAGGGGCGCGATAGCGCCCCTACATAATATGGGTGTAAAGGCGTCTGCGCGGCCCCCTGGAGACCGTGTTGGCCTGGTGCCAGCTAATTAGAGGTTCGGGAGGGGTAAAAATGTTACCATCGTAAAGTACTCGAGTAGTACTACAAGTATCACCATACTTTTGGTTCGAATTCGAAACTTCAAATTTTTGCACTTGGCAACAGTTAGTTTGCGTTT
>JASAND010021060.1:0-15278 GCA_030248195.1 Trissonchulus latispiculum | reverse complement strand
TACCGGCGGATGTTTTGCTTAATTTGCATTAATTGATCCTCCCTCGCCAACTACGGACATTTGCTTATCGTTTTCCAATTTTTCGTCCAGACGGCGTCTTTAGGGACTTCTTCTTCGGTGGCAGCGTTGCCAGTCTAGTTCCGCTGCTGCCGCTAGAGGTCGCTTTGGCGCCGGCGTTGGTTGCGCTGGTGCACACCGTTCGATGGGCATGAAGCTGATCCACTGACTGAAAATGCTGCCCGCACTGTTTACAGGTTAGACTCTGCAAGCCGTGAACGTATCGTTTGTGTTGACGCAATGTTGCTCGACTAGAGAAGGACTTGTCACACTTCGTACAGACGCAACTGCCCGGGTGAAGTTGGGCCAGATGGACTTCGAAGGCCGCTATTGTGGTAAAAGTGAAAGGGCAAAGCGGACAAGTCCGTTGGCGATAACTTGCCGATGTTGTTGAATTCGACGAAGGATCAGGAGACCACTGAAATACAGAAAAATAAAACAAAAATATAATGTTTCAAAAATAACGGCGTATCCCAGGTAACAAGAACCAAAAATGCTCCTTCGTCGCGTGTGTAAAATACATATGAGTACTCTCAGGCAGGTTGTACAAACACGGAAACTAGCCTGTAAAATGCACATGAGTGGCGTTGAGGTTGTAAATTAAGGAAAACAAGTTGCAACGGCTTAACATATGAGCCTGTCCTACAACGAGGCTCATATTGGCGTCACAGTGCAGCCGTCTTAAAGATCATCAGGTCATCATATTAAAGAAAAAACGAATGAATAGACATAACATGTTAACATTGTGGCCTGAAAGAAATGGACTGAACGAAGTGAACTGCGACACCTCAACTTGAACTGTACATGCAAGCTGATGTTTCCCGAAACACCATGGCACCTTCTATTTCCGGAACACTATGACACACTACTCTCACATACGTAATGCTTTCCCCACTTGGCTCTGAGTCAGAGCGCAGAGTGGCATGCCGTATAATGCGTATGCACAGTATAATGTCTTAGCGACAAGATGTGTAAAGGACAATTTTGTAATGAAAGCTTTATATACGTGCTATTTATATGAAGGTCAAATATCGACAAATTATATTATGAGTTATGACATACGCCAATGGGCCTCGCTGTAGGACAGGCTCATATGTTAAGCCGTTGCAACTTGTTTTCCTTAATTTACAACCTCAACGCCACTCATGTGCATTTTACAGGCTAGTTTCCGTGTTTGTACAACCTGCCTGAGAGTACTCATATGTATTTTACATGCGACGAAGGAGCATTTTTGGTTCTTGTTAAGTGCTGGGCTTATTCTAGGGATATTTTCTTGGGGAGTGGGCTGCTTCTCGGGGGGGGGGGGGGTGCTTGGCGTTTACGGCCCTCCAGTAGAATAATCCCAAAACTAAGCTTCTTTTAAGCAAACCCTTCCCCCCCAAACTCCGCCTATACCCTCCTACCCTAAGTCCTTTCTCTAAGGGTGGGTGAACCTTTTGGCACCATTTTTGAACTAAAAACAACGGCGCTGTGAAGGCCAAATTTCCAAACGTTTTACGGCTTCAACTGAGATTTTTACTTAATATTTAATTTCCTGCCTTTCGGCCATTGCTTATTGTTTTGTGTAGGACCCATTTTTTTCTGAGGCGGCTACAGCGCAATAGTGGTCGGTTTTGGCATATTTTAGAAAAATCAACCACTGTTTGCCCCCGAGTGGACCCCCCCAAGCGAGTGCGCCCCCAAAAGAATATCTCTAAAATAAATTCGGAAAAAATAGTACGTCTGTACTGTAATATTTGTCTGGTTCACATTTCGATTTCCATTCCTGCGGACGAGCACGATTTTTATTTCGTCCATTTCGGTGCTTACGTAACTTTGTATATATGTATAAATTTCTTTTTATAGAGAGAACTCATTCTGAGAAGAATTGTGCTAACAACAGCTCCGATAATCCCTCAGCGATTGCGACTAAATCTCCAGGCTTGGAGGAAGGCAGTCCAAACTCCGATTTGTCTTCCATGCATTGTAAGGTTGAACCAGAAGAAGAAGATGTTCTCACTACAACTACTTGTGATAATTCCAACAACCCTTCTAACTCTGATCTAACTTGGGACCGACCGATTAAACAAGAAATGGATGTATGGAGTCCTGGAGAGGAGATCTTGTCTACTCCTGAGTGTGAACTTGGAATCACCAAAGTTGAAGACAGAGAAGAAGAAGTTAAAGATTCCCACCCCGTCCTACCACGGATGCAAGATCAAGCTGTGCAAATTAAACAAGAACCACTGGACGTAAGACTTTCATGTTTTGATCAAGGTGGTCTAAAACGGGAGATCCTTTTTGTCAGACATAACGTGGCAGTAGTGTTGTTCATCGGCCGAAATTTTCGTCGGCCGGTCGTTGCCGGAAAAACGTAACCGGCACCGGCACGGTGCGCCACAGCGCCGCATTGGCGCCGCAAAGTGAATTTTTGAAATCTAATTGAAATTAGGCATAACAAAGATTAGAATAACGAAAGATTAGGCATGACCAAGGAAACGAGGTGACGGCGAACCATTAACCACCGAATTATACATCTTTCATGCCAAGCTAGCTGTCCTGAACTGAGCGCAATCATCCGAACTGTTAAAAACTGCTTTAAGAGCCCAAAAGAGACTTGTTTCGTCATACTTACCTGGGATACGCCGTTATTTTTGAAACATTATATTTTTGTTTTATTTTTCTGTATTTCAGTGGTCTCCTGATCCTTCGTCGAATTCAACAACATCGGCAAGTTATCGCCAACGGACTTGTCCGCTTTGCCCTTTCACTTTTACCACAATAGCGGCCTTCGAAGTCCATCTGGCCCAACTTCACCCGGGCAGTTGCGTCTGTACGAAGTGTGACAAGTCCTTCTCTAGTCGAGCAACATTGCGTCAACACAAACGATACGTTCACGGCTTGCAGAGTCTAACCTGTAAACAGTGCGGGCAGCATTTTCAGTCAGTGGATCAGCTTCATGCCCATCGAACGGTGTGCACCAGCGCAACCAACGCCGGCGCCAAAGCGACCTCTAGCGGCAGCAGCGGAACTAGACTGGCAACGCTGCCACCGAAGAAGAAGTCCCTAAAGACGCCGTCTGGACGAAAAATTGGAAAACGATAAGCAAATGTCCGTAGTTGGCGAGGGAGGATCAATTAATGCAAATTAAGCAAAACATCCGCCGGTACATAATTATAGAGCACTATATATAAATGTTGTTGTTGTTGTTATATACATTTAGAAATTCACGTTTGCCGTCACTACTTGGGTCGTGGCTTGGCACCAGGCCAATATTTCTGAATGACTGAAGTAGGGGGGCGCCCCCTCCCCGGAGATGGCACCACTTTCTGGTGGGGGAGGGGTGTAAGTTTTTCGAAAAAATGATTCATAAACAACAGTTGCTTGGGAGTACCCTCTAGCACACCTACATATGACGTGCAGTAATTGTGCTTTTTCCCCACGGTAAGCCGTCTTACCTGCCAAGGTACAAAAATGAAAAAATGTTATCCAAGCGTCCGGAAAATTTAGGTTTCGCCAGAAAGATTGCAATTCTACTGTTTTCAATTGCAGCGAATCATTTTAAAACTTTGTATAAAGAAATTGAATGCTATTCATTTTTCATATGTATAACTTAAAGCTTAATTTGAGAGGAGAAAGAAAATATGAAATCAGAGTATATATATTTTCTGAGAAGTTGGCTGATTTGATTGTGTTTATTTATCACTTTGGCAAACGTTTAGCTTCAACTCGTGATCTCTGATTGTTTTTCAGTGCGTTCCTGTTTGCCCTGTAAACAATTCTATTCCAAATGTTGCTGATTTGAAGTCTTCCCCTTCAAGTTTTCATAGTCCCGCAGTAAACCGCATAAGACTTCTACTACTATCAACTTCTAGCTCATTCTCCAAAGCGACCTCTAGCGGATCCACTCGCCTATCCTCCCTTTCCTCTTGAACGCAAGGGAGTCTGAAATTGCCTACCCAGAAGACGTGTATTGAGTCAACATTCCTGAACTTTGGGCTCTGATTAATTTGTTAAATTCGTTGCTGATTTCGCGGCATTTTGCTTATAATCGGTTAAAGTTGGACTGCTTTCCTTTGTTTTGATGGTTGTTCTTGTTTGTATCAGTGCACATTAACTGTATTTATACGCTGAAAATTTCTATGTATTATTTATAATTTATGAATTGAAGTAAAGCATTTCTTGTTACAGGAGTGAGATGTGTACATACGAATTGTTGAACAGTTTTAGCATTTTTGCAAATGGCATTTTTTGCTGCACAGTCCAAACCTAATCCTAAGCCTAATAGCTCCTTTCAATTCGTACTATAGCGTTTGTAATTTGGAATCGTATAGTTCAAGAATTGACAAAGATTGTCTAAATTTGCCTAGTAACGATTTCCTGTCGAGAATTTGTTAATTTTGATTTCTTGAGTTTATCACTACGGTGTGTGACTACAGGGAAGAGCTATATATACAGCGTAGGGCCTTTTCAATAAAGGATAGAGTAGACATGAGTTGAGTTGTAAATTTAATGTTTTAATAACTCGTTTAGCTGCACTCGAGCTTGACATCCCCTCTTTTTTACTGTTTCATGAAAAGGATCTAGTTAATTTTAACTCTACTCTAACCTTTCTTGAAAATTCCTTTAGGCAGTATTATGCGGAAATCCATGCCACGCCATGAATATTGCTTAAGTTTTTGTGCCGGTGTCACAGCTTAATCTTTCCCCCTCCTAATTTTACCCCCGCACCAGGTATTTAATGTAGGCTAATCTTTTCTCCTCCGGAAAAATTAGACTAGGTCGATTTTTACCCCCGGAAAAATAAGTCAGGCTGACCTTTCCTCCGGCAAAAAGCTTCGACTAGAATTTCGTCCCGTCTCTCGTCCCGGAAAAATCAGCCTTGACTGAACTTTCTCCCCTAAAATCTGCCTACGAGGCTGAAGTTGTCCCCGGAAAATTAAAAAACTAAGCTAAACTAAGCTATCTGTTTTAAACATTTCCTTTATTATTTTTCTAATAAGATATCTTTATATCTCCATCCAGGACCGTTTAATCTGAACATAAAGATTAGCAAAAGGTAAACACAACATAGTTTCATGATATATATTAGGGATCGACCGGATCCAAAATTTTGCCGGATCCGGACCCAGATGTTCTAAATAAAATCCCTGAAATTTATTTTCGGAAATAGCACATATTTGAACTTTGAAGGTCCCCAGACTCTTTAAAAGCCGACTCCTAGCACAACAGAATTGATTCTAGAAATTAATTTAGAGCAATCCTTATTTTTATTTGTTGGTTTCAGCAATAAATTCCCTTTGTTTAGTTGATTTATCCCGGATCCCAAAAAGATCCGGATCTTCATGGTTAGATTAAACGGTCCTGGATGGAGATGTAAAGATATTAAAAATAAGAAAGGAAATGTTAGAAACAGATAGGTTAGCTTAATTTTTAGCTTTTTAACTTACCGGAGACAACTCAACCTCATAGGCTGATTTTCAGTGAGGTTTTCGAGAAGGTTCAGTCTAGGCCGATTTTCCTGGGTGGAGGCCCTTCAGCCGTGGGAAAGAGGCAGTGACACCGGAACGCAAGCGTAGCCGAGTTATGTTATATAAGTTAGTCGTTACATTTAAGTTATATTAGTCGCTTAGGTCGCTTGATAAAGTTAATGCAAAATTCAACTTGCTCGTACATTTGTGCTTGGTAATCAAAGAGCGATGTCGAAAAAATTAAACATTTGTCCTGAACTATTTGATTGATGTATCGAAGTCAATGTCCCGTGAAAAAATTACTAGTCTGCAAAAACATTTGAAAAATTACACATCTAAAGTTTAAGAAAATTCTGCAATGCTAAAATCTGTTTAATTGCTGATTGCCACTTCAAGTATAATTTAAAGTTGATGTCTCCAAAAAGGGAGAGGTTTTGAGGGCAGACTGGGCCAGTTAGACCAGTGTTGGAAAATGTACGTAGGCCAGTAGCTGTTTAGTTTGTTTACCTAATGTTTAGTTTGTTTACATTGGTTTGAGAGTTTGCCTTGGAGTTGGCTCAACAGGTCTTAATGCTGCAGAAAATATCCAAAGGTGCGGCGCAACTGCAGATGTTTAGCTCAGAAAAAGAAAAATATTCCTTCGAAATAAGCACAAGCTTTTCCTACCAAAACTCAAGCGAATCCATTACGTAGTTTTGGAGAAATCGATGTTCAAACCAAAACAATCGCAGTTTAAAGCAAATAAGTCCAGCTAATAAGCATCGATAAAATGTGCAGTTAGACTGAGTATCGAGTATAAATAAACTAAAATTGTCTGTACAATTTGGCAATAATTTTGAAAAAACAGGCTTCCTCGAAAGTCTTCATTTTTGACCGCCAAAATCATTTTTGGCATATATATACTGACTTGACCACTACAGATAGCTCACAGGTTATAGCAGCAAAACTTTTCATTTTGTGCCTTCTTTCCAGCCATAACAACCAATCCGGTGTATCGATTACATACTGACAGTATAATGCCAAAAACCGAAAATTTCTTATCTTAAAAATGTGGAACTGGGGCTGGTCCCAGAATGTTAAAAAGGACCAAAATATTTGGAGTTTCATCCACTTTCATAAGGGTAAAGAATTGAGGCTTGTAAGGCCAATTCTACACAAAAGGATGTCACCACCTTAAAGAAAGTTTCGGGAATTTTCAATTGAGATTCAGTGTGATAATAAAGCCATAGTTAAGCCGTAGTAGATGGACAAAACTATAGTACGTAAATGGAACTGGGCGAGGGGAACCTAAAGTGCTGAGAAAAACGGCCGAAAATATGTGTATTTAATTCTACGGTACTAAATACGTTTAAAAGTGATTTAAGAGAAAGTAGGAAAAATAACCGTTTTCAGCAGGAAACATTTTAGTGACACTTTTTAGAGTGGTGATGGGGAAGCTCACAAAGTGGGGTAGGGATAGAAGGGGAGGGGAACCAGAAAAGTGGGAAGAGTGGGACGCTCTCTGTCTCCGCGCCAAATCCCACTAAATAAACTAAATCCCCGCGTACGGGTTACTATATTCCTTGTACCTCTACCCAGATTATATATGTATACTGTCCTAAGTTCTATTGACGGAACCCCTGACCAAAGTATTTTTTCAGGGGGGGGGGTTCTCTGGAAACCTCCCCCTCTCCGAAATTTGCCCCATCCGGGAATTTCTACTTGCCCCTGGGATATGTTGGGTGCCTGAAGTGTTGCCAAAAATTGCAAATTTTAAAAATTTTTCTGCTTCACCAGAGATTATTATCTAACAATGCTGTTTACCAAACAATTTCTCCTCTTCCCCTCTCACGGGCACGGGGATCCCCAAGAGAAGTTTCCTAAAATTATTCTATTGAGTCACCTTCTACTCTGGCTTATCCGAAATCTATTGTCCTAACTACAGACTTGTCCACTTCAGAAAACTTTCTTGCATCAATCCAGTATTCGAGTCAGTTCAGTGGTATTTCTTGATGTCCTGTTTTAGTAAAGGGTTTGTTGCAAGGTTTCAGATTTTTACGACTTTTTCGTGTATCCCTTGAGGGAGCCTTTCTGTAAGGGAAGCAGGCATAGGAAAGATTGATAATCCTGGTATGGAAATTCAGCTGATGGTCCCGCGGTATAGTGGTTAGCATGTCTGCTCCGGAGTAGAAGGGCCGTGGTTAGATCCCAGCCGGACCTATTTTTACCTTCAATTCTGAATGAAAGCTGAACCTCCCTCCTCCCTTCTCTCTCCTAGGTCCTGGTTTCGTGAGTGAGGGTGCCTGACGCCTCCCGTCTTCAGCTTGTCATTGGTTTCTTCCTGGTCCACCAGCATTGGTAGGAGCGCTAATATTCCTTTGAACCTCTCCCATGTTCTCGCTTTTATTTGCCAATTGTCTTATTTGACCGTTATGCCTTTTTTGGGGAATTATTCGAAGATGTTTAATCTTCAGCGAAAATTTATGTTACCCTGACAGAGTTGGGAATTTTTCTGAGTCAATTTCTTGACATGTTTAGATATGGAGTCTGGCCAACAACTGTGGACAAGATTGTCTCAAAGTCTGTCCAATTTTGAAGAAATGTGTCGATTTTCCTGTCCGCATTGTTCGGGCAGTTTCCAGACTTCAGAGGTTCTCTACAGTCAGCATGTGCTCTCTTGCAGTAGACGAAGAAAAAACGATAATAGGAATTACTATGGTTGTACACTTTGTGACTTGGAAAGTGATCTAGGAACGGTGCGACACCATTTGAAATACGATCATGCAATCTTTGCCTATGCTGAGCAAAACGCCCGACTGGAGCGAAGAGTTAGGCCTACGGAAGAGTTTGCTACTAGTGGGGACTGGCCTCAGGCAAGAGATGAGGGTAAGCTTCCTTTAATAGAATCTTAAGGCCGGATTACTTACTCACGTACGTATTAATTACGTACGTGTTGGTAGGTGTTGAGTGTTAGTGAGTGGGTGGGACTTTTTGATCACTCGACCTCGTCTCCTTTCGTCGTCACCCGTGCCCCCCCACTCACTGAGATGTGTCCTGAAACTGCCAGATGTTGAGGTTTTTGGGCTTAAGTTTCGAACATTTTCCGGGTTCGCCGGAAGGTTTTGGTCCGAGAACGTCTGTTTTGGTGCTGAAACTGAATTTTCTGAGCACTTCTGAGCAGCACTATGTACAGTGTAGAAAACAAGGTAGTGTTATTGGAGGTTTAGTTATTTTCGCCCACTTTTGGTTACCCATCCATTTCGGGTCCCCTGCTACTCCCACTTTTTTGCATAGCGAAAAAACTGGCTATCTATATAACACCTCGTGCTGATGGCCCTTGGTTACCCAGCAAATTGGCTGAAGCTGAAGGCTTTGAAGGCTACCTGTATGTTTTGAATAAGTATAACTATGTTTGAATCACTCTATTACTATCATTTTCCTTGTTTGAACCGTTATATTTGTAGAAGTTTTCTTTATTGCAGGTGTCTCCTGATGCTTCCAATCCCGTCTCCCCATCGGGTAACTCTGCCAGTCTTATTTGTCCCCTCTGCCCGTTAACCTTCACCACTACTGCGGCCTTTGAAGTCCATCTAGTCCAGCATCATCCGGGCAGTTTTATCTGTATAGAGTGTAGCAAAGTCTACCCCAGTAAATTGTCCCTGCATCAGCACAAACGATTTATTCACTTCATAAGGAGTCTGAGCTGTAAACAGTGTGGACTTCGTTTTCGTTCAGTGATTCAATATCACACTCATCTAACGATTTGCACCAACGCAACCACCGGGACCAAAGCGACCTCTTGCGGCAGCAGCAGACGACTGACCACCTTGATGTCAAAGAAATCCCTAAAGACACCCTCCTCTGGACGAAAAACTGGAAAACTATGAGTAAACTACCATGTTATGTTGCCCTATGGAGGATTATTTTTTATGCAAATAAAACAATAACCTATCCATCCTGAAGTTGAAATAGTGTACATATATATGTAGATGTGGTTGTTATTGTTGTCGTTCCTTTTCTTGTTTACAGACGAAGAAGCGAAGTGGAAGTCATGCCGGTGTCGAAACGTTAAGACTTAGGTATATCCCTGAATTTCCAAAAATTGTAAATTTTCGTAATACTAAGCACAAAGAATGCTACAGGTTGCAGTTTTGTCCTAGCAAGAGATAAACATCTTTTTTATAAGATAAGCATGCACTTTTCTGCTTTTCTAGTTAAAATTAACAAAATTTTAGTTAAACAGCAAAAATTAACAAAAAACCGGCTGAGTTGATTCCGCAGAGTACACCGTTCCTATTGAGGCTGGTTGTTTGTTGAGTTTATCGAGTCTGCGTTGATTTTAATCGAGTAACGTGGTGACCAGTGTTTTTGCTGGCGCAAAGTTTTGAAATCTGGAAATGGTTAACAAATGTCTCTGCCTAGTGTCCTAATTGTGGTTGGAATTTTCTGCATTCAAAAATAAAAATTATGTTGTGGATCCCAAATTTAATAAGTTTTGTTCACAGAGTAGGTGCAAAGTTCATGTGTCCAGAAAAATAAATCTTGTTTTTTTAACTGCACCAGGTCTTCCTCGAACGACTCAGAAGACAACGGATTTATCAGAGCAGTTTATCAATTCGTCTGTCCACTAGCCCCCTCTTGTCTCAATCCAAAGAAACTGTAGACCTCTTTCAAATATCCACCTGTATTCTTGTATTTTCTTTTTCTCTTGTTATATGCTTATATGTATATGTATCAGATGAAAATGTTTATCCTTTTTGTAACTTTAATGTGTATGCCAATTTAAGTAAAGTATTTTTCTGTTTGAATCTGGATGTGTGCGCTAACTTCGATGAATTTGTCAGTTGGAATTGTTGGATTTTTAAATTAGTTCTGGCAGTTCTCAGACTAGAGATGTGAAGTACGTACTGTTCTGAAAGTTTTGGTGAGATCCCTCTTTGCCATTCATGAGAACACTGAGACTCCGAGGACTTACCACAAGGTGTCTCCTAATTTTCACTACTGCCCGGGATTTTGTTTCTCGCTTTTGTCTTGTCTGAGTCTGGAACAGTGGGTAGTTGATTAGAATAATCATTAGAATAAACCGGTGTAGCGTTTCAATCTCTTCTGCTCTCAGTTTTCGGTGTATTCGTGAACGTGTTCTAGATACAGTTCTTGCACTTTCGCAATTAAGTGTTAAGGCTATGTCCAATTTGGGACTTGGGATGTTCGGCCAAAGTTCCCCCTTTCCATGCTTGTTTTCGTGACTTGGCGGCTTCCTATACAAATGTCTAAACTCGTAGCTACACCAGACTTATGAACGTTAGACGAGACTTCTGTGAAAGTCAGTCCGTAAGCATTGAAAATAATTAGGCGCTACTCATGCTCAGCAGAATTCGTTGATTCTCAGAATTCCCAGGGTCTGTGCTGCCAGCTCCACGAATGTTGGACAAGGTTTGTCATGACAGTAGTATATGTACTGTGTAATGTATGTAGGTACATGTGTACAGTTAAAAAGACGCCGCCAGTTGCAGTAGCTATATCTGTTGTGCATAGTCCACACCTGGGGCCAATTTCATAAAACTTTGCAAGTTGCGGATTCCGCAACTCGCAGCTGCAAGTTGCGGATTTGCAAGCTGCAAGTATTGCATAAAGGGTCAAGTGCGGAATCCGCACTTGCACTTGAATTGCGAGTCAAGTAGGCTGCAAGCTGCGAGTTCGCTTGAACACAAGCAGCGAGTAAGTGTTTCATAAAACCCGCTGGAACACTCACTTGTAACTTGCAAATGCGAGTAAAGTCGTCTAGTAGATCTTAACTAGACGATTTTCAAAAAATTTTAATATCTTCGTTAATTTTCGTCAGTTTTTAACCAAATTTCAGAAATAACTGCTTTAACATGTTTTGCACAGTTTGTGGAAACTTCAGTAAATTTTAAGTAGTTTTGTGTAAAAGTTACGATTTTTTAAAGAATTACTGTATTTTTGCTTCTACTCGCACTTGCAATGCAAGTACTCGCACTTGCGTTGCAAGTGGGTCAAGTTCCGCAACTTGCTTAGCTAATTTCCGCAAGTTTGCGGAAAAGTTTTATGAAACACTTGTAATCCGCACTTGTGTTTCAAGTGCGAGTACTTGCAAACTCGCACTTGCAAATCCGCAAGTTTTTATGAAATTGGCCCCTGGTTTCCGTTTTCTTCACCTGGTCGATTCTTAATTTTCACCGTCGTCCGTCACTGGCTTATGTTTAGCTATTTTGTATGGGGGAGTGTTGTTTGGCTTGATTTTCTCATTTATGTCCGATTCCCCCGGGACTTGTTGAGGTGAGAGCAAACAAGCTCCTTTATGTAGCTGTTGTATCTAAAGATAGGGAGATTGTTTGAAAAGAGTTTAAAAGTATTTAAAAATATTTTGTCTTGTTAAGTTTTGTGCCAAGACTTATGTTAAGATCATACTTGTTTGTAGTACATACATGATTTGCAGTTCGAATAACGTTTACCTACATGGAACACAACGTGTTGGCGACGAGGGCGGGGTTGTGGTCGTTGTGGTCCTAACTGTTGTTTGCGCAGTCGACGTGGTTGTGGTTTCAGTGGCAGGTTCAGTGGTAGGGGCCAAGGTTTCCAAAATAAGCGGTTCTGTTGAGCAGGACTCACATAGGACCTTGCTGGACTCTTCAGGATCGGGAAAGGTATCGACATTGACTGTGGCCCCGATTCCCTCGCAGCCGATCTCCTTACTGTCAATGGAGAGGGCACACTGAAAGCAATCTCCTCCACCCTTCTTGGTCCAGTGACCATCAGTCTCACAGGGTCCTTTACATTTCTCGCAAGTCTCAAACACCGCATTTGGATCCACGGCGCAGTCTACCGTTGGTTCCTGGCATGGCAGACACTTCAGCATTTTGCTGGCTTCATCCAGGACGCACTTGTGTCTCTTGTCGTCCTTAGGCAACTGGAGTGAGAAACGAGACAATCCAAAAGACTGAAGATTTTCTCTCCTCCAAGCATCCTGTAATTACTTAGCGTAACACTGTAATTGAATCAGACTTTTGAAAAAGACTATATACTCGTCTACTACTACTACTACTACTTCTCTTTACAATCGACAGTGCAACGGGACTGTGGCTGGAAAGGTTCTACCGAGAGTTAAAGGGAAAGCTTGCCTAGCACGAAGTCTTGGCAATACCGATTACGAGATATCCTTCCTACCTACCGTCTCACCAGTCATCGAGCAACTGGCAAAACAAGCACTTTTTGTTGTATCTGAAGATAATGAGATTGTTTTAAAAGAGTAAAAAATATTTTGTCTTGTTGAGTTTTGTGCCAAGAGTTATATCTGTTAAGATCATACTTGTAGTACATGATCTGCAGTTCCAATAACCTACATTTACCGTTTACTTTACTTTATTAATTTACTCCGTTTACCTACATAGAATACAACACTTTTCAGTGTATAAAACTAAAAAATAGGAAAATTTCTCGCTCTTGCTGAGCTTATATCCTTATATCCCAATCCTTGAAATTTAGGTCTTTCTTCGCTTTCCCATCTTGCGCTCCTACTCCTACGGCGCTCTCTATCTCACATTTTACAATTTTTCTTCTCAAGTTTTATCAGTTGACGCTTTTGCGGAACCACTGCATTTTCCACCTAGTTTTAGAGCATCCTCAAAACTTTTGTTTAGTTTTATATTTTTGAGTAAAGTGTTAAGTATATATGTTACGGGCAGATGCGTAAATTGGACACTTCTGAAAGTGTCCAGACAGATAGATAAATTACGCATGTGCGCAGACAGATAGATAAATTTTTACAATTATCGCATTCTGTCCGGACAGATGAGTAAATTATCTATCTGTCCAGAACAGGGTTGGACAGATGCGTAAATTTTTAAACTATGAACTAATAGTGCAAAATATCTGTGTTGATAACCGTTTTTTAACTTTAGTATTATTATTTACTTTATTGTTCTAATAGTTTATGCATAGTTCCGAAGCTTGTTATTATTTTTATTAGCTTGTTTTATTAATTTTTTAAATGTCATTTGTTCGTATTAATTTTATGCAGCATTTACTGTATATTGTTTCGGCTCATTCATTGCTATTGATAACTTATCTATTTGCTAATTAATTATATATAATTATTTTGTCAACTTATTTTGGTGGTTTTAACGTAATTTAATATGAAAATCAACGGTGATTTACTATAATTTGATGATAATGGAAATCTACTATATATTTGATAGAATTAATTTAATAGTCATCTTTTGTGTTAAATGATACAAAATATCTGGTTTTTAAGCTAAGGTATAACTATTATAGCGTAATATACTTATTAATTGTAAAAAATTATGTTAATTAAATTTGCATTAGCGTTAATTTCACCATTGACATTCATTTTAAATTACGTTAAAACAACAACAAAATATAGTTCACAAATAAGTAGACAAAATAATTAAAATTAATTAGCAGATAAATTATCAATAGCAATGAAAAAGCTGAACAATATACAGTACATAAATGCTGTATAAAAGTAACAAAACAAATGATAATTAACAATTTAATAAAAACAAAAGCTAATTAAATTTAAAATTTAAATATTAATATTTAAACGGCTGAACTATGCATAAACTATTACAACAATAAAGTAAATAATAATATTAAAGTTAAAAACGGCTATCAACACAGATATTTTGCACTATTAGTTCATAGTTTAAAAATTTACGCATCTGTCCAACCCTGTTCTGGACAGATAGATAGTTTACTCATCTGTCCGGACAGAATGCGATAATTAGTAAAAATTTATCTATCTGTCAGCGCACATGCGTAATTTATCTATCTGTCTGGACACTTTCAGAAGTGTCCAATTTACTCATCTGCCCGTAACATGTACATAACACTTTATAAATATAAAAGCTAAACAAAAGTTTTGAGGATGTCTAAAACTGGTGGAAAATGGTGGTTCCGCAAAGCGTCTTCTGATAAAACTTGAGAAGAAAAATTGTAAAATGTGTAAGAGATAGAGCGCCGTAGGAGGCGAGAGCGCAAGATGGGAAAACGCCGCAGACACAAATTCTAAGAATTGGGATATAAAGCTCAGCAAGAGCGAGAAATTTTCCGATTTTTTAGTTTTGTACATACACTGAAAAGGGTTGTGTTCCATGTAGGTAAAAGTTATTGGAACTGCAGATCATGTACTACAAGTATGATCTTAACATAACTGTTGGCATAAAACTCAGCAAGACAAAATATTCTTTACTCTTTTCAAACAATCTAGAGATACAACAAAAAGAGCTTGTTTTTGCTTGCGAGTCTTGTCAGTTGCTCGATGAGGGGTGAGACGGTAGGTAGGAAGGATATCTCGTAATCGGTGTTGCCAAGACTTCGAGCTAGGCACAGACAGCTTTCCCTTAAACTCTCGGTTGAACCTTTCCGCCCACAGTCCCGTTGCACTGTCGATTGTAAAGAAAATTAGTAGTAGACGAGTAGTCCTTGTCGAAAGTCTGATTCAATTATATAGTGTTACGCTATTACAGGATGCTTGGAGGAGAGAAAATCTTTAGTTTTTTGGATTGTCTTGTTTGCCACTCCAGTTGCCTAAGGACGACAAGAGACACAAGTGCGTCCTGGATGAAGCCAGCAAAATGCTGAAGTGTCTGCCATGCCAGGAACCAACTGTAGACTGTACCGTGGATCCAAATGCGGTGTTTGAGACTTGCGAGAAATGTAAAGGACCCTGTGAGACCAGATGTTCACTGGACCAAGAAGGGTGGAGGAGATTGCTTTCAGTGTGCCCTCTCCATTGACAGTAAGGAGATCGGC